>PVJH01006257.1:0-103458 GCA_004026705.1 Nesogale talazaci
CAAAAAAAAAAAAAAAAAACACTTTAAAACTTTGTCCTTGTTAATTGTTAAGATATTTTGTTTTAGCCCCCAATAAAATTATTAAAAAAAAAAAAAGGGAGGGGGGAAGAGGAGCTTATACCAACAACTCAAGGAGAAAATACTTTGAAATGAATATGGCAACATGTGTACAAATATGCTTTATAGAAATGATGTCTTGAATGTTTTAAGAACTGTAAGCTCCCCCAATAAAATCATTGGGAAAAAAAAAAGATATTTTGTTTTTCTAAATCGTGCTATTTTCTTTTTCACTTTTAAGCTATAATTGCTCCACCTTATTTCAGAGATTCTAGCTGTTCATGTATTTGACCTTTCTAAACTCCAAAGACAACTATTTCAATTACAAGTTAAGAATCCACACAAATGTTTATTTATATTTAAATAACACTAGAAGAAAATTCTCGTGAATTTTTTCTAAGATTAAAAAGTGGACTTCATAAGCTTTTGCTCAAAAGATAAAGATGTAGTGATATCAAGTGGCAGGTTGGTGGGTGCGGGGGGAGAGTTTAAGTCAACATCAACAAATTTCATTGTAAAACTAATTAAGAATTGTAGGGTCAAAGTACTGGCAGCACAGATCCATACCTCAGTCCTCGGCCTCCACTCTCTCCCACTGTTCAAGACCCAACAAAAGTGTCCCCAAGGAACCTGCACCAAACCTTGGAGGCAAAATCAATGGGCCTTTCCTTTGTGGATCCACTGCCTTATACGCACATGAACATTTACGAAGCCTGATCATTACCAAGCACACTGGCTGAACACCTGTGGGGCAGTGGTAAGCAAAAAAGACTCTGCCCTGGCTCTAGTGGGCATTGAAAATTGTGATAAATCATGTGAAGAAAAAGCACAGGGAGTCATGAGAGCACAGGCGAAAACTCCGGCCTAGTCTGCAGGTTAGGGAAAGGCTTGCAAGCAGTCCAGCAGCAACTTGAGAAAAAAAAGAAGTAGGGGCTTTCAAAATCTCGGTCAAAGCGGCTGGTATATGAAAATGTGAGTGACAAGAAGCAAAGCTGGGGTAGGCAGGGCTACATCGGGCTGTGTTAAGATGGTGTTCTGCTTCTGTAGGTCTTCTCTATCATATTGGGCATCGAGAGGACAAAAGGCACATGTAGTCAAACATCAGAGCCACTGCAGCCAAGCTCCCATTCCCTACAGCTAGCTGACAGAGTAGACTTCTCCTTCTATGCCACACCACAACATGTGAAACTCAAGGTTTGTAAGAAAAGGGTTTCCACATCTAGACAATATAGCCAATGATATGCCTAGGACAGTGATCAGGCCAGGGCTGGCACTTCAGTAAGTATTTGGGAATAAATGAGTAAAAAGCTTGATCAAAAAACATCAACAAAAATGCCCCTTTGTTTAAGGACTAGCAATCAGATAGTAATATAAATACCTCCACAGAATCCATCAGACCTTGCAAGAGGAGTTTCTGATGAGGAAACTCTACATCCCCAACTGAAAAATATCCCAGAGTTTGGATGGCTCGTTCCTTCATCTGAAAGAATAAAGAGAATGTTTTCCTGTCAAAAATAATTTATTGTACAAATATGCTTGATACAATTGATGTAGAGATTGTTATAAAAGCGATATAAGCCCTCAATAAAATGATCTTTGAAAATCTATATACTGCTTTATCCCAAAACCGTTTTCCCAAAAATAAAGTGATAGGAAGGGATAGCCTTTTCTAACTAATGTACCAATTGCTAACTCTCTTTGAAAGTATACAATGTTATAGAATATCTTAAAACTCTTTGAGACACTAGAGGCAGAAAGACATAATACTGAGTCCATCAAGAATGCAGTTATAAAAGAAAGCAAGCCTATAACTAAACTTTTGATCCTTCAAACTTTAACAGGGAGATCAGTTCTAGACCCAGGGTCTACAATTACATCACTGCTCCACTATTTTAACTACCCTTTAAGGTGTGTGACCATAGGCAAATTATTTCACCTCCCCATGTCTCTTTCCTATACAAAAAAATGATGGTAACAACTATTTCACTGAACATTTTGGAAGAAGCAATTCATGTATTGTATGTATGTAAAGCACTTACACTACTGCTTGGCACATTACAAGTGCTCAACAATGGTTAGAGATGATTAATTAGTAATAGCTAATAAAAGCTACAGCTTAAATCAATAGCTAGACTAAGAATATGATTAACATGTTATTAAACATCTAGTATATTCTTTCTCTGCAAAATCATGTTACATTTCAAAGCTAAGGGTCTTGATAAAAAAGCATGTTTAAAACTCTATAGAATTATTTAAATCTAGAAAGCTCATAAGGAGCTTCCCCCCACTAACTGCTCACACTGCTTACTGATAATTCAACTTTCTTCATATCAGTCTAGAGGGGAGAGGTAAGATTTGAACGTGTCGGCAGCTTCAGGACTCAAAGGTCATTCCACTCCAGTTTCATAAAGTGCCTCCCTACTCTAACGTGTCCTTTCTGGCAAGCTCGGACTGACTAGGACAGAGGCAAAACCATTCAAACTGCTCAAGAGCTAACATCTCCCTTTTTGTCTGGCATCGCACTGGCCTCACACAGGTAATATGTGCCTGCTCTCAACTAGGGGGTGTCTTAGATTCGGTTTGAAATAAGGCTAATCAATATTTATTATCTACTTCATAAGGTATATGACAAAAACATATACCCTGATACTTTTACTATCTTATCCCAATCTTAAGAAAATATCATGGGGCCCAAATTGGAATTAACTGCAAAACAGTGCACTTACTAAGTTATGCACAACTCACCTCTCCCCCAAAACGATACAATCCATCTAGCCCCACTGTGATTTGGTTTTGTTCAGATATCTATGAATAGAGTTCCAAAGGGAAGAAAAAAAGAAAGACTTGCCTTGTTTGTTTCTTTGCTGGATGGTATTCTATTTAGTAAGCTTTCAACAAGATGCAATTTGGTAAAGCCAGTTCCCTCACTGGGGATTGGGAGCGGACCATTTCTGCCAATTTCACCCAGGGCTGTGCAGGCAGCAATGGCCAGGAGGGGCGATGTGCTGTCTAAGAACGAGCCTGTGAACACAGTCAGACAGAATGGAGAATCGCATACCCTCAAGACTCAATGTACCAAGGCTATATTCCAGATTATCTTTAAAGACAGCAAAATGAAAACTCAAGTCGAAAATCTCTTCTAGAGGATAATGTGTCAACATTTATTCAGCAATGAAACATCTGGACTACAGAGCATAAAGTAGTTTCCCTTTTGCTATTTCAGTTTTTGTCCCTAACAGAATCCCTATTAGATAGAAGCACACCTGGGGGGAAGTAGAAGAAAAGAGTAGCGTGCTCTTACTGCTATTAAAAAGGTGGAATTTATAAAGCATTAAGTAAAATTTTGAGGCAACTCTGATGTCTTTAAATATCATGCTATACTAAGCTTTAGCACAACTGACACACAGAGCCATACATCAGCACGACATCCTACGTTACCTATTGTCTCTGTGGCGCTCCGAATGAGCTCCTCCTGTTCAGGCAGAATGCCCGCGCCAGCCTCCAGGCCTGGTTGCTCAGCCATTTCTAGCTTCTTTTTAGCCAAATATCTTCCCACGGTGAACCCCAGGGCAAGCAAGGACCCATGCTGTATCTCTGGGCTCTGAGGTGAACACACAACAGCACGTGTCTTGTCTCTTTCTCATGCTAAGAATTCGCTTATAACATGTTTATTACAGTCATCTCTTAAGTAATACAAAAGGTTAAAGAATAAAGGGATCACTGGATGAATCAGGCTTACAGACAATGGAAACCTTGCGTTCCTGAGACAGAGGATTCTAGGAGTGAAGCCGATTTTTTATTCAAAGATTTAGCTCTCTAACTCCTATTCACTAAAATCTGATGGAAATGAGTCTCTCATATATCTCCTCTGTCCCTACACAATCCATGTTTTCTTCTTACTTTACGCGATTTCTTAACTTTGTATATATTTTTAATTTCCAGCATCATTTTTCCTTAATGCCAACAACTACAATGGACTGTTTCTATTACTAATTGCTAATTCCTCCAAACACAATGCAAACAATACAATATACTTGAAAAGTACATGGTTCCACAATGTCAGGCTGTAGTGCTTGTGAAAGTTAAGTAGCATCAACCCATCTGAGCACCATATAGTATCTAGGGATTCTCGGCACTTACCACTGGATATGGAGCACTACATGGCAGTGCCTACAGACACAAGGCACTGGAATTTGCTGAATGGAATGACTGAATCAATATATTATCTCATTTCATCTGTACTACAATATCAGGGGGCATCAAGCGAGTGTGCAGAATATAGAATGGAAGGATCATGAAATTTCTGCACAAACCTTTTGAAGTCCCCTCAAAGAAAACCAAGGGGTCTGTAAGCTTTTCTATAAATGCAATCACAAAAGCGGGGGGAAAAAACATTTTTTTAATGGTTAGGTCCCTTTATAAATCCCTATTCTCCCGTAAAAGGGCCGGGGGAAAGAAAACCTGGTAACATACGTGATTATCTTTTGTAGTCTTTATAAGCTGCTCTAACATTGACTTCAACTCATTTCCAGGCACGGTGGATACCACCACTGAATAAAACAGTGCTGCCAGTTCACGCATCTCTTCTTTACTGCTGTTCATCAGACTCTGCAAAGTGTAAAAAAGGAAAGACACACAAGCTACAGAACACTGAGCAGGATAGACTGTGCTACCCCTTCTGGTAGCATCTGACATTTAAAATAAAAAGAACACTTAAGTGCCACATGAGAATGTTCACTCCGCTGACCGAGACCACAATGAACAATTAGTTCAAAATAAAATGTTCCTTTATGTACCAAAATCTTCTGGATCTTTAAACCAAAGGCACAAAATAAATGGGATTTATACATATACTAAAATCTGTAAAGAGCCAGATTAATAACTGTACTTTTTACATAAAGAGTAGTGGGCTACTCATCATGGAAGACTATAAGTCATCTAAAAGATCAGCAACACAGGCCTTGAATGTGGGTGGCACATCCACTGATAGGAAATGCTGGTGCTGTTCGAAGAATGAGGCTCACTATCTTTGGGAACCTGGAAATAAACTCCCTGCCATCGAGGCAATTCTGACTCCCAGCAACCTTACTGGACAGGGTCTGCGACAAGGGCCCCGGGGAGTTTCCAGCACTGCAGGCTTGGAGGAGCGGAAAGCCTCCCCTCAGGCCCTGCGGAGCAGCTGGTGGCTGCAAACTGCTAAGCTTGAGTGAACAGCCCGTGTCGTGATCCACTGCACCATGAGGCTTCCCCTGTCGACTCTGCAGCCCCGCACCAAAAGCCACCGGCCCTACTCTCAAGGGAACGAAGTAAGGTAACAAACATTACGGGTAATATGCTGACATTCTGTATAGAAGAAGGGAGTCATGTACAAATGTGCGTTTTCTATCTGTGCACAGGATCCCTTGGTGGCCTAACTCATTCGTTCCAAAGGCATGTTCAAACACCAAATAGTTCAAGAACTGAACGTATTTTTGTTTGATTGTTTGTTTTTGTTGTTTTGTTTTGTTTTTTGTAGCATCACTGCCCTGGTCGGAGTAGGAAGCCCAGTCTTGCTCCTGGAGAGCTGCTGATGGACTTGAACTGCCAACCCTGTGGGCCGCAGTCCCACACACAACCATTAGTCCACCAGGGCTCAGCCCCGAACCTATTTTTCTAATAAGAATAGAAAAACAAATAATTGATTCTGAGCCCTCCACATTACACGTATCAATTCATTTTTCCAAAACTTTAACACAAAGTTAATAACCCTAGGTTGTAGAAATACCACCTAAGACATCAAAACACAATAAATACAGAACATTAAATATCAAAAGAGTAAAAAAAAAAATAGAGTAAATAAAAGTAGACTATTTTCCACAACTAAAGCACACAAAAAAGCACAATAACAAATGTTTTAACACACAACACACTCTTGTGTTGTCTGAATGAGAGTAGCATTTAGACTGAAGAGTCACCCTCTTTGTGTCCATGGGGAGATGTAACACGTGATTCTCTCAAGACCCATACAGGGGTCTTGTTTGAGTCCGATTTGTGGTTAGGCTATCAGACAAAGTGATGAACACTGAGACGTTTTTCAAACTTTACTGGTGGAGTAATGAACACTCAAGCTTGGATTTGTTTGACAATCAATATATCACTGTATTAACAAACTCTAGAAGGGACGGCGGAGTTCTAGGGGCATACGAGATTACAAATAGACTCAATGGCAGTGAAGTTTTGGGGTTTGGCTTTTTTTACATACTTTAGCAGGTATGCTATATGTAAGTGATGGCCTATCTCTTACCGTTAGGTAGAACTAAAGAGGGTAGATGGAAGACTGTAATGAAAAGTGGCCATTTTATATACTTTTTAATTATACAAATCTGTTGTTTTATTTCTTTAATGTTTTATTAATTTTCTTTAAAAAGTTGAAAGGTGAAAAATATTATTTTTTCACTCATATTCATTTTCCACTCTACCTAAAGGGACCAATGGAATATATTTTTCCCAGAAAGTGCTATATGAGGAGGGACTTTTCAAGATAGTCTACAAGCAGAAAAGGCCACAGGAAAACTGGTCGGAAGAAGAAATCATGAGCTATGTTTCAAAGATACATAATCAAAGAGAACCAAACACACAGGACATACCTTTATCCATTCTGTTTTGTCTACAAATTTGGTAGCCAGCTTTTCTGGGTATACTGAAACTGCTTCCAAGAGACAGTACATGACAGGCAAACCTAAAAAAGAATTAAGGACCTTGTCAAATTTTAAGTAACAAACATAAAAAGATTAATAACATAAAGTACAAAGCTAATGCTTTCAGAGGCCCTCCCTCAGTTCAATAAAACAAATTACTAAACTCAATGGCACAAATGTAGACTGACGAGTTATCTTTAAAAAGAAGAGATATCTTACTGGTTAAAAATTTCCAGGTTAAAAATTTGTATCTAAGACTGGCATTTCTTTCTAAAAAGAGAAATAGTGTATCAAGGATGGACTGGATAACGATGACAGAAATCATCAGGGCAAATGGTTAGTGTCGGCAGTCAAGTGACGGAATAATTTTGCAAGAAATTCAGAGTATCTTTCCTTGCACTCAAGACCTCCTACCTCCAACCGGAATAATTTTGCAAGAAATTCAGAGTATCTTTCCTTGCACTCAAGACCTCCTACCTCCAACACCAGCTAACAGCTGCTGCAGTAAGCCAATGTAGATCTGCACAGGGTTGGTCTCCCCACTCTTGGAGGATGATGATGAGGGTGTTGCCTGGTTCCCCGACATTAAAGTCCGTATATAGCGCCCAATGGCTGGGGCATGGTCTTGCATATCAGCCAAACTTTGAGAGGTGGGCACCACTCCCGCACTGTGAGCCAGGCACATGCGCAAGTACAAGATGATCTACAAGCAAAAAGACGAGGAAGACCAGTTAAGCTGCTCCAAGAGGCAACAAGGGAGGATATTCAAGGTGATAATTTCTAATACTGATTCTCCAGTCCCTGCTTCACAAAGGTAGGCAGCCATGGTCAAGATTTAGAAAACATAACTGGAGGGTATTATCAAATTGAAGGGCAATTTCTATAACCTCTTTTTTTTTTTTTTTCAGAAAACAAAGATATATTCTTGATTCTTTTAGTGCTCAGTGCTAAGAAATCTAATGATATAAAAAAAGGGACAAACAGATTTAGGAGGTCAACTTGTAGACTCAGCCACAGGGGAATGGAAAAGTCACCCTAGATTTTTTGCTTTCTCCACTCAAGCTCTACATGAAAGTCTTCATTTAGCTTGCTCTAAGATTAGCGTACTCTAAGATGAATGTGTGAAGCAAGAATCGCCATAAATAACAGATCCAAAAGTGACCAAGTTTGTGGGCAACAAACCTCTTTCTGGACATTGCATCTCCTAATTTCTTAGTATCCTTTGCCACATTTATTAATGAGTATCATCGTGTTGGCTCCTTGTAACTTTTAGCTTTAGAAGGGAGTCCTGAAAGGAAATGCGTTTTCCTGCCTTTCCTTAATGCATCCAAAGGCAAACCTCTTGTAGAGGTTTAGAGCAGCACTGAAAATCACTAGTGATGAACCGGGGTTTTGGGTTTGGTTTTGTTATTTTTTATTTTTTTTTTTTTGCATCTTTAAAAAATCATTTTGTTAGGGGCTTTTACAACTCTTATCACAATCCATACCAACAACCATTGTGTCAAGCACATTTGTACATTTGCTGTCATCATCAATTTCAAAACATTTTCTTTCTACTTCAGTTGATGGTATCATCTCATTTTTTTCCCTCCCTCCCTCACCCTCCCTCCCTCAAGACCACTTGAAGATTTGGAAATTATTATTGTTTCATGTCTTACACTGACTGATGTCTCTCTTCACCCACTTCTCTGCTGTTTGTCCCCCTGGGAGGCGGTTGTATGTACATCATTGTGATGGGTTCTCCCTTTCTCCTCCCACCTTCCCCTTACCTTCCTGGTATCACTATTCTCATTATTGGTCCTGAGGGATTTATCTGTCCTGGATTCCCTGTGCTTCCAGCTCTTACCTGTATCAGTGTACAAGCATTGGTCTAGCCAAATTTGTAATGTAGAATTGGGATCGTGATAGTAGAAGAGGGGAAGCATTAAAGAGCTAGAGGAAAGTTGTATGTTTCATTAAATAATACATTTTTATAAACATTGAATATTTGTTAATGGAAGTAAAATATGAACTCAACTTCTAACACCTTAAAATTGCAATAAAAATATCATTACTTTTTAAACGCTACATATAGAAAGTGACTGAAGAGAAATCTCAGACAAATGACCTATTCTGGGAGAAGAGAGTTCTAAATGTGTTTAATCTCCATTGATACAATACATTGAGAATATGGGTCAAATCATCTACATAAGATTTAACTACAATACCATAAAAACTTTGAGATAACAAAACAACAAAAAAAGAAAAGTTAATAATAATAGCTAATTTATCAAGGTTTCACGAGAATGGTGGAGAAGGAAATAAGGGCTCAAGTAGAAAGATAATATTTTGAAAATGACAATGGCAACATATGTACAAGTTTGCTTCATAAAATTTATTGATTGTTTTATCTCTAAGAGTCTCCCCCCCCCCACCCCCCAAAAAAAAGAGTCCCTAATAAAACCATTTTGGGGGGTGGGAGGGGCATCGCTGCCCTCTGGTGGTCATGGGAGCTACCAGCACTGCTCTTGAGAGCCGCCGCTGAATTTGAACCGCCATGCCCGTGGGCTGCAGTCCTGCACTCCACCACTTATGCCACCGGGGCTCAGCCTCCAAAGCCATTTTTTAAAAAGAAAAAAACACACTTTTGAGGTAAATTAGCTAGCAAAGAGTCCTCTGGGGCTCTTTCCTTGAGACCTGCTCTGGGACAGGCTGTCTCGCTTTGTGTTTATACTCCCTCCTAATAAGAACGTCTCCTGCAATGTAACAAGTCTGGGCAGTAAGAAATCTGGAAATAGAACTTGCTATAATAGCTGAGAAAAAAATCATTCATCTCCAACCTTTAAAATTCAGTTCTTGCTGCTGTAACCAAAAGTCAAAAAGCTTCCAACTCTTAATCACAGGTATAGAGAGTAGAACCTACTCCGGTTTTAAAAAGCTGATCACCAACCTGACTTTTCAGTTGCCTCTGGATGGGTTTTAACTGCCAACCTTTCATTTGTCAGAATACACTTAGCCACTGATACCATCTAAGATCTTCTCTACCATCTAGAGAAGCCAAAAACTCCCATAACATGTTGACTTTCATAACTCAAATATAATGTGCTATAAATCCCCCAAAAATTAGGTAATCATTAACTCAATACCAATTACTAGAAACAGCCCTCTCTATCCTCAGGTTCCATGTCTGCAGTTTCAATCAACCCCACATTGAAAATATTCAGGGCTCGGGAGCAACAATGCCATTGTCAAAGCAAAGAGGATGTATATAGTACTGTTCACATAGTATGTGCATTGTAGTAGATATTATAAGTCATCTAGTACAGCAATAAATTGCTGACTATGAAGCAAATGATCTACTCTAAAATTCACTCAATTTGGGACTGAGACCCAGTGGCATAGTGGTTGTGTGCGGGACTGCAGCTCACAGGGTTGGCGGTTCAAATCCAGCAGCAGCTCTCCAGGAGCAAGGCTGTGTCCTTGCTCCTACTCCCACCAGGGGGCAGTGATGCCCACCAAAAAAAAATTGATTCAATTAACAATAAAAGGTTAAATAGATATTTTAGAAATGAAATGTAAAACAAGAAGAAGAAATGAAACGTCAAGGAAACTGTGCACAGACTGTATACATAAACGATGCCACTTCATATAATGTGATTGAGCATCTGTGGAATTTGGTATCCAACAGGCCTGGAAGTACTCCCCCACTAAAAGCAAGCAAGGACTAGAAAAGGGGGCTTGGAAAAATTCACAGGCAAAAGAAGTTTTGTCTCTTAGCTCCAATTTTCTGTGAATATTTTGAAGCTCCCTCAAACTGTTTTGTGTTCAACACATAACCTGGGGGAGAATAATGACATTTCATTATGAGTTTGGCTAGATCACAAAAAGTTCACAGAATCTCTTTGGCTGCAACTTTATTGATGCAAACCTGCCGGGAAAGCAACCAAGAATCACATGGACCTCCTACCTCTCCGAAGGCCGCTGGGTTGAACGGAAGGACAGTGGTCCCAGTCATGTACTTGGCTGGAGTTTTCATTCGATGAGAAGCCTAATAAAAATAAGTTCCAAAGGGAATAAAATCACTCAAAAATGGGGCTTTTTCAGCTCAAAAGTATCTGACTAGGGACATTACTTCCCAAAGCTGACTTCTGTTTTCTATTCAAAACATTTCTCCACTAATCTTGGCAAATTTCTATGTTCCTCATAATAAACTCACTGTAGGCATCTGCTGGCACATGCACTCGGGCCACTGCATGGTGCTAATTATCAGTAATCACGGGGGTAGGAGGAAATGTCATATCTTCTGATTCCACACGTGCCTGTGCTAAGGACAAGAGAATCAAAGCTACTACTTACTGGCCTCCAACTCCCCTAAGGTTTCTACCTAGCAAAAGCGAGGTCCCCACAGAGAAGCGGAAGGCAGAAAGGAATCCTCTGGCAGTCAAAGAAACCATGATGTAAACAGAAGAACAGAGTCCGGGTTGGGGGGTTATCACTGCTAATATTCCAAAGTCTCAGCAGAGACACCCAGGAGCCCTGCAAAAATAGCTGCAATGTTCTGTGATCATCACAGTGGCAGAAATGAACACTGCTCCTGAGATATCTTTAACGTTATGCTCCTCTAACTAGAGCCCTTAAAATTAAAAGGAGATGTATTTTTAAGCATAGCATATCAAGATAAAGAATTTTATACATAGAATCCTGAAGAGCATGAAAGGAATTCTAAGTGACTGAGATTCAGGCAAACAGGTAAATTACAATTGAGAATTATATTTCTCTCATTTTTTACCTCCTTGTTATTGTAACTACTAACATTGTTAAAACACTACTACTATTCACTTAATGATTAGGTTTTAATATAAGACACTTAAGACATTCATTTTCATCTTCCACTGTATAATTCAAAAGTAATTCTCTGAAGTGAAATGCCTACCTTTTCTTGGATATAATACACCATTTCTGGGAAAGAAGGCATCTGCTTAACAGCACTTTCTTTTCTGTTTCTACCAGGAAGGCACCTTAATACTCGTTGTGCTTCTCCATGAACTTCTTCACGCCTTTCAGAAAGACAAATGACAGTGAAAATCAAGTTCACCAATTAAACAATGAGCATTTGTAATTCTTAGGAAAATGTCTTAAATATACTGTTGGCTATTTAAGCAAAGAGCTAATAAAAGACACTTACAGTTCCCTAACAACACATTCACATAATGACAAACTATACTTAAAATATCTGGTGTTTTGTTGTGTTTTGGAGGGGCTATATCTTATCAGCAATGGTATGTATTGCATAGTGTTACAGCACATGATTGATGGAGGGTATCATTCGCAGATGTTCACTAATAGATATTCTATTTCATGATTAGATGTTCAGAACAATTTCATATGGCAAACTCTGGCATGTCTACAATGAAGTCGGTGATGGAAATTGCAATGGATAGAGTAGGACAATCTGGGTTCGTAAAAGTTTGAAGATAAACAAGCAGCCATCAAGCTGAGAAGCAACAAAGTCCACATGGAAGAAGCACACCAGCTTATGTGACCGTGAGGTGTCGATGGGACCAAGTATCTGACACATCAAAGACCCAAACAAAAGACCACCTCAATGTGAAAGAGGGAGACCCAAAGCCCACCTGTAGTCAACCGGACATGCCCTGTCAGAGGGTCCCAGAAGAGACAAGCCAGTCGAGATACAATACAGCACCAACGAAACATATAACGTTTTTAATGACCCCCCACCCCACTATCATGACCCCAATTCTACCTTACAAATCTGGCTAGACCAGAATATGTACAATGGTATAGATAAAAGCTTGCAAGACAGGGAATACAGGGCAGATAAACCCCTCAGGACCAATAATGAGAGCAGTGAAGCCAGGAGGGGGAAGGGAAGGTGTGGGGAGAAAGGGGGAACCAATCATAATGATTGACATATAAACCCTACCCAGAGGGATGGACAACAGAAAAGTGGGTGAATAGAGACACCGTTCAGTGTAAGACAATGAAAAAATAATTAAATTATAAATTATCAAGAATTCATGAGGGAGGGTGGGGGAGGAGGAAAAAATGAGGAGCTGATACCAAAGGCTCAAGTAGAAAGAAAATATTTTAAAAATGATGATGGCACCATATGCATAAATGTCTTTGACACAATTGATATATGGATGGATTGTGTTAAAAACTATGAGCCCCTAATAAAGTGATTTTTTAAAAAGTAGGGCAATGTTCAATTTTTAACAACACGCACCTGATGTTCTGACTTTATTGTTATGACATTGACACTGACTATATTGAATAGCAGGTCTATACCGCAATCTCACTCAGCCAGCATTTTAGTAATTAACTGAAATCAGAACCGACATGACAAACGTGTAGGAGCAAACCCAACATAAACAGGAAACTACCTGTGTAAAGAAATTACTATTGGCTGAGCCCTGGTGCGTAGTGATTGTGCGCGGGACTGTGGCCCACTGGGTCGGAGGCTCAAATCCAGCAGCAAGGCTAGGCCTCCTACTCCCACCACCAGAGGGCAGTGATGCCCCCCCCCCCCAAAGCAAAAAACAAAACAAAATAAAACAAAAAAAGAGAAATTACTATTTATTTATTTCAGGGCTTACATGTTTAATTTTCACTCACAGAAAAAAAAAACACAAGCTGTGCTATATAAATTCATTCCATAAACAGATGTGTTTTATCCTTATTAGAAGCAGGTCATAAGGAAGGGCAATGAAACCTGGGAGAACTGGAAATTGATGGGATTGCATTGTTTTTCTGTACAAATTTTCTACCTTTGACAGGGTGCAGTCATACTGCTATCATTTCTTTTAGTGAGGAATATTACAATTTTTCTTCTCTGACTAGATTCCACCTTACACAGGTCTTGGCTTTTGCAGGTTTGACTTTATTATGCTTAATTTCAAAAATTTACCAACTCTCAATGATCTGAACACTCCACTGAACACTCAACTTCCTACATGTCCATGTATTCCTCTATTATTCTGTACATTGAAAGCTGAGAGTGTAACACCTCAGCATAAAACTGCTAAACCGGGCTGAGCCCCGGTGGCGTAGTGATTGTGCGCGGGACTGCGGTCCACTGGGACGGAGGTTCAATTCCAGCAGTGGGGCTGGGCCTCCTACTCCCACCACCGGAGAGCAGTGATGCCCCCAAAACAAAAAAATAAATAAATAACTAAAACTGCTAAACCTTCAGACAACCTAGAGTTTGACATGAACAAGTCTCATTCACATACAATGTAACAGTCTTTTTATGTACTTAATTGCCGTTGAAATGCCTATGTTTTTAAGTTTCCTACCAACAGAGACTTCTAAAGAAAGACAATATATAATGCTTCAGGTTAATAGAAGGTTTATGTTAACTGAACAGTTTTAATTGAAGAAGAAAAACAGATGTCTGATTTTTAAATGAAAATAATTCTTAGGACTTGCAGACAAGGCACAGGGCTATTTGGAGTCCAACTGGCTATATTTAAATCCTTACTCTGGCATGAACTACCGTCTTGACCCACAGCAGAGTGGGACCTTTTGTCTGAGTTAGAAGTCTTATCACACAGAAAACCCAGAAAAAGCGGGGCACCAGAAGCAACATTAGCAACTGACAGGAAGCCAAGGTCAGAAGACATATAAGACAGAAGCCAGCAAAAAACTGTGATACTCATTTTACGATAGTAATGCCCCCAAACCAAAGTAAAACATTTAAAATTTACAGGGGGAAATGGCGTTAGCTTATCTCTGATAATGAGAGAAAAATATATAAGAATCTCATTTAAAAGACATAGAATTCTAAATATTAAATGGAGGTGAGGTTTAATCATATGAAATATATTCATCTGTGGGTTTTAAGAGTCACTGACTGTATGAAATATGAAAGAGCTGTTAAAAGTTGTTTTAATGTGTACACATATGCCTCATTGTGCATGCACACTGCTTTTAAAGTCATGGCCAAATTTACGAGTCATTTAAATAGGACATTACACATTTGATAAAATACAACAGTATAATCCATTAACATAAAATTCAACACATGTACTTTCTTAAAACTATCTTTTATGTTAGTGGAAATTATTTATATCAAACTATCACTGTTTCTCTCTTTACATATGGCTTGCTTTAGCATAACACAATCCTAACATTTGCTTAACTTATACTTAATTATACAACATATAAATATTCAAGGGTACCCAAAAACCCCTGAATCGCACTGGGCAGTCGAATTTTTATAGTATGTGTTTTTCCTGCTAGGGGAGCATTGAGCAACTCACTCTAAGTGCACCCAGTGGCGTCACTTGGGAAGGTTCTCTCTGGGTAAAATGCATTTTTTCTTAAAGGTAGTTTCTGTCAAACCATGTGATGGCCAATTGAAGAGAACAGTGTACAGCGGAGAAACGTTTCCTGCTCAGGACAAATGCTGCAGATACTGTTATGATGTTGAACACAACTTACAAGAACAGCTCTTTGGAGTAAACTCAAGTGTATGAGTGGCTTTCACATTTCAAAAAAGATGAAATGTCAATTGATGACAAACCTTGTTCTGGACGTCCATCACATTCCCAAATGGATAAAAATGTCGACTCACAGTGCATTTGCAGTTTGTTCCACCAAGTCAGACTATTAATCAAGCTTTCTCCTTAGAAGTTCTGAAAAGATTGCTTAACAGTGCGCAACAAAAAAGGCTGGATTTATGGAAAATGGGGGAATGCTTTGCCACAACAAGGCACCTGCTCATGCAATCATTTCTTTGCACCAGTTTTTAGTAAATACCAGCATGCCTCTTTTGCCTCACTCACTTGACTCGTATGACCTTGCTCCATGTGACTTCTTCTTGTTTCCCCCAATGAAGAGGGACATGAAAGGACAGCAATTTGATGACATAGAAGAAGTAAAGAAAAAAACAAAGGTGGTGCTGTCAGCCATCCAAACAGATGAGCTTGAAAACTGCTTCCACGAATGGAATCGCATATTTGACAAATATAACAATCAGTAGTGTAATGGAGAGTACTTTGAAGGTGATAAGGTTGTTTTGTCAAAAAAATTAAAATACACAGCTTTGAAAAAATTCTGGGTTTTTTGGGTACCCCTCATATATATGAAGTATGCATTACATACATGCACATACAAAATCTATATTATTAGTTAAGTATATAGGTGTATGACTACTAGTTTATATGTCAAAAGCCATACTTCTAGCTATTTAAAAACTGTGTCTAAACTTCACACATCAACATTGCAAACAACAAAAATTTAAACACTTCCAAATAAATTTTAAAATAATCCAAATTCAGATTAGCACAATTTGAAACTTACGGATCTCCTGCAGCTAACAAGAGTAAATATCTGGAAGGTATATGATCTGAGGGAAAAACTGTGCTTGCGAACTTCACAGCCACCTGTCGAACTTGAACTTCAGGCTATATGACACACAACATAAAGAAACAGAAGAAAAAGAAACGATAAACACTTCAAGACAGTCATCCAAATTACTAACGATTCAAAATTTAAGTTGACATTTCAATACAGGTGTGATAGAATCAATAAAAGCAAGACAGGCTGAGCTCCGCTGGCGAAGTGGTTGTGCGCAGGACTGCAGCCCACTACGATGGAGGCTCAATTCCAGCAGCGGCTCCACAGGAGCAAAGACTGGGCCTCCTACTCCCACCACCAGAGGGCAGTGATGCCCCCCAAAATAATAAAAAATAAAAGCAAGACAGATAATTTATTCAAAGAGGCATTATTTATTTTCACAATCTAAGATGATAGTCTGTGTAGAGCTTGAAGACTCAAACAGACCATACCTAGAAAAATCTCTTTGAAAAGAATAGGCCCACACCTTGAGATCACGGTTACTACAGTGTACTATCTACTATGACGATGACCACGTTCCTCCACTACCACTCCCTACGGCCACTATCTCCTTCCCCAAACGCCAAATTCCCAGTCACCAACTAGTGAACTTCAAGTATTTTTCAGGAAGCACAGAGCACACTTGAAATTCTTTCAGCTTTAAACAAAATACCTTCAACTTCTTCAGATTCTGTCGGAAGTTAAAACTGATCCTAAGACTCAAATACTAAAATATATCCGATTGACTTAAATAGACTAATAATCTAAGGAAATAAGGTATAATCAAAGGAGCAGTTTTAGAATCTCTTGATTTTGAAGCTATATTCTCATGTACCTTCTCCCAAGGACATTCCTCCAGCTACAAACACAAGTGACACGGGATAATAAGAAATACACAGAGACTGTTCAAATCACTGGAGGATTCTTGCTATTGAGTGCTCCTTGAGTTACATTACAGAACAATGATATTAAAAATAATAATAAACCAAACGCACTTCCATTATCAAACCTATTCAACCCTGTCATCTACAAAGTCTCAGGACAGCAAAATCGGAAAGGCTTGAAGACAGGTCCGCATGATGGCATCGGCACACAGTGTGTACATTCTTGTTAACGTGATGGCCAACCAGAACGACAGGAGAACCAGAGCTCCCAATGAACTCTACGGTACAACTACCAGTTAGGATTCTTCCCCAAGAGCTACAAATAGGTATACTTTATGACCCAACGATTCTACTCCAAGAAACATAAGGAAGTGTTATGTACAAACATATACAAACCTATATTCATTACGGTATTACTCATAGTCACAAAAAAATCTAAACAGGTTACATACCTATCAATGGATGAATGAATGTTTCCACTACTATACATATTCACTGAATACAACAAGTAAATACTACATAGCTATAACAAATGAGAATATGTTAAGTCCTTGAAGCATGTTGTAACATGAATGACTCTGGTGGGCATTATGTTGAGTAAAATAAGCCAATCACGAAATGATAAATATTGTATGATTGTAGCTTTATAATGACAAGAATGGATATACGGTATAAAGAGAAAGCAATGCTCACAGGTGTCAATCATGGATGACAGGGGTGTGGGGAGAAAGGGAAGCACTCTCCAGACAGTAGACTCTTACTATTTTTGGTTTGGGGAGAGGGAGCACGGACTGTGAGTAAATTGTCCATAGCCTGACCACAGACAATTATACTTGTAAGAAGTACACAGGGAAAAAAACAACATTTCATACAAGATACGATAGTATAATCTTTCAACAACCACCAAAAAGTATGCCCAAGGTTATACAAATATGTGTACAGCCTTCGTTCACTTGATTGCACTTCAAAGAAAATTGTATTCTTTCTAAACTGAAGGTCTGTGACAGCTCTGCATCAAGCAAGTCTACTGATGCCAGTTTTCCATCAGCATGTGCTCGCTTCATGTCCCTGTGTCCATGCGGCAATTGCACAATATTTCTAACATGTTCATAGTACTTTACTCCACAATTACTAGACTATGGTGTGATATAAACGACTTATGTATAGGAAAACAGAAAAATTTCTGAAATTCACTTTTAGATACTCATTTTATTGTGGAGATCTAGAACTGAATCCACACTATTTCCAAGGTATTCCTATGTCTGTGGATATAGATAAATACATATAGGTGTATGGATATGACTATGTGCATACATACAAGAGGGCTTCAAAAATGTCATGCCAAACTGGAAGTGAAAGATACGGTAGTTTTTCCAAGAATATTTTTAAGTCTCTAGTACGTGTGCAAAGAAAGATTTACTTATAGCTCTGTGTGCAAATAGATGTATATCCAATGAATTTCAAAGGGTGGACACAGTATGGATATGGCTTAGACATAATGAAGTACATTGGCAAGATTGGTGCTCTGGGTTTTAAGAATTAGAACCATTGTCTCAAAGAAAAGTTCAGTTAATTTATATAATACAATCATAAAATAAATGTTCTTCACCCCACGTGGTAGTAGTATCTGGGATCTTAAAATCCATCTAACATGGAATCATTGGTCTTTATTTATGCACAGAAGAGATAAAAGCAAGCCAAGGATTCGAGAAAGAACTATACAAGACTAATAGTATACACAAACCACAGCCTCATCTAACCGTAAACACTAGCTGGTGCTGGCTACCACCACAACTCAGGGCCACAGTAAAGAGATACTGAGAGAATTAGAGAAAAATGTGAAAGAGAACAAAATTCTTTAAAAATTCCATACGTGGTGAACCAGTTAAGACTAGAAGACTGATAGAAACTATTGCCTTGAGATATTCTATAAACCTTAAAAAGTCCCCTTTTAGCTAAAAAACTGGTTGACTCATAAGATAAAGAAGTTCATATGTAAGTATAAAGCTCCCTTAAAAAAATCGGGCTGAGCCCCAGTGGCGTAGTGGTTGTGCGCAGGACTGCAGCCCACTGGGATGGGGGTTCAATTTCAGCAGTGGGGCTGGGCCTCCTACTCCCACCACCAGAGAGCAGTGATGCCCCAAAAAACAAAACAAAAAGTAAAAATAAATAAATAAATAAAAATCATCTATATAAGACCAAATGATCAAAAATTTTACTCTAAAGTAAAGATGTGAAAGTAGGGGGAAGGGACATTAGAGCATTAGCGTTCTGGAGGTAGTGCAACTAATAAATAAGACTGATACAAGGAAAACTGTAACCAACATCACCGTATCATTTGCACAGAAATTGTCCTATGGGAGGAGCTGATACCAAGGGCTCAAGTACAAAGAAAATGTCTTGAAAATGATGATTGCAATATATGTACAAATGTGCTTGATACAACAGATGTATGAATTGTTGTAAGAGTCCCCCAAAAAAAACTATTTTAAAAAAGTTGTTATGTGGAAAGTTAATTTTCTATGGACAGTTTAGTGATAAACACATTAAAACATTGTTGTTGTTTTTTCAAAAAGACAAGATAAAACACTTCCAACCTGAAAACATATCATTAGCCTCCAACTGTCAGGTGGATTCTGACTCACAGTGACCCTGTAAGGACAGAGTAAAATTGCTCCAGAGTGTTTCTGAACAGACTGCCTCACCTTTCTAGTGGGTTCAAATTGTCATTCCTTTGGTTAACAACCCAATGCTTAACCCACTGCATCACCAGAGATACATGGCACAATAATAAAAATTATTTTTCTCACATAGAAACATTATTGTGAATATTCCTATCTACTCTACATTTAAATTTCCATCCTGGAAAAAAAAAAACCAAAAAACTGAAGACTATTTGTCATAGTCCCGGTAGAAAACAACTTTTAATTAATTATCAAAATGGTTAAAGTGGAAAACAATTCCAATTCTGTTCTTTACCGTGGAAAATGTGGCTACAACTGGCCACCGATCCTACCTTTATTAAGTAGGAAGCCACAAGCGCCTCCATGAGAGTCCTCTGTGCTCCTTCCAAAGTACTATAAGCTCCAACCATCATAGATAACGCTTCTTGAATAGCGAGTCGCGTCTCAGGTTCTTCCTATAAAGATGACAGACAGTGTTTCCCATTTGGTCTCCGAGGAACAAACAAACAGGAAACGCAGACTGGCCAGCTATTTCCCTACCTTACACAGGGCTTCAAAAAGCTGCTGCACAAGAGCTATGTCCTTAGTGAACAAATGAGGCATTCGGCTGCAAAAGAACATAAGACCACTGTTGCTATGAAAAACTTCATTGAGATGAAAACGAAGGAGAAAAGGAAACCACACATTCAATGTTCCTAAAGTCGCTCTTTCATTTCTAGATACAAAGTTATCATGACAACACCTGCCCCAAGAGCAAAATAATTTTAAAGGAAATGTTGAATGTCTTTAACATTCTGATCCAAGTAATCGTTCTAGTATGTCTATGTATGCATGTGTGTGTACACACACACACACAGGGGCCTTAAAGAGTTCTTGAGAATGGAATTGAAAGTTAATAAAATACTTCCACAAACTTTTTGAAGCCTCCTTTATTATCCAGATTTCACTCTTTATAATATCCCATGTATTCAGTTGACATTTCTGATTTTCACAGGAGAAAAATCACTAGGATTATATTGTTAGATGAACTAAAAGCTATCATGAAAGGAGTCTGGTTGTAAGGGATATATGCTGATACCCCTGGCCTGCAGCATTCAGTCTGGGACTCCTCTCTGAACCTAACGCTCCAGTCCCTACGTCTAGAGAAGAGTAACTCTCAGCTCCTCAGGACCTACAATGGGGACGGAAAGCGCACACTACTGAGGAAGCACCACTTCAATGTCCCTGCTCTGAAACATCACGAAAAAAGATGATACTCAGAGGAACTAGGATGAGTTGAATTGACTGAGCAAAGGAAAGAAGTCTATCTTTAGAAATGTGACCTCGAGAAATAATAATACAGACACTACCACAAAAGAGAGTTGCTGGGAAAACCTTAATCATGGGGATTATGAGCACTAGCAATATGTGGCAACAGAAACACATAAGAGCAAACAAATCGATCTTGGGTATTAAATAAATGAGATATATTTTAACATAAGCAAGTTCAAAATCTCACTTCAAGGCTGTCAGTGACTATGTTAGCATATTGTCCAATGTAAATTTAAATGTCTCACATCATTTTCGTTCTATGAGGAAGAATTTTTGAAACAGCTTTGGCTACTAAATTATTTCCTTCCTGAATCACAATAGACATATTAACTCTATCCTTTACTACATGCCACATTTTTTAAGTTTACCAACAGGTTCTCTCTCTCATTAAAATATAATGCCTTGCTTAAAGAGTTTACTCACCTGGAAAGTTTTCCAACAGCCGAATATGCCATGGACAATAGTTTAGGGTCCTTGAAATAGGAAAAAAAAACACAGTAAACAGCAAAAATTTTTGCTGCAATTACATGTATTATGTCACTTAATAAGAATCTCTCTCTCTCTCTCTCTCTCCCCCTCCCTCTCTCCCTCCCTCTCTCTCTCTCTCTCTCTCTCTCTCTCTCTCTGCCTAACTAGAGACAATATTAGCATCTAAATGGGAGAAAGGATTGCAAATCCAAAATCCATGTCAATAAAACTAAAAGGAAAAACAACAGGTGCTGGCATGTCCATCTCACAACAAAAATAAACTGCACATGTCACAAAAAGTTTCCTTTAACTGGTGCTAAATTGAGGATCTTTTCAAAACTCTGTCATCTTATAATACCAAATGTCATCTTTCACACATGAAGAAAAGAGCTTAAATTATTAGGAAACTAGTCATCGATCCAATAGACTAGGATCCTTCATCTCTCACCTAAATTACATTAAGTTATAGTTCCATTATCTAAATATCTGTACAGTAATAAACAATTTGTCCTTGTACTTGAACCTCCACACACAGATCGTCAGAGGAATTAGGGAGGTTCCTTCTTTAAGAGACAGATGTAATCACACGTATTGAAGAAAGCCCATATCGGCTGAATTACTCTATGACTCAGGAACACAGTAACAAGGTGACTTCAGCTGATTGTTTTTGACAAATGTAGGATTTGTCCTGTCATAGCCAAATGGCTACTCAAGAATTCATCATGTGTTAGGGGGAAAACTGCAGTTATCATGGAGGGTTACAGAGACTGCTATCCTGTGGCTATCTAGTCTCTATAATCTACTGTATACACTCAAGTATAAACTGACCCGAATATCAGCTGAGGCACCTAATTTTACCACAAAAACTGCATTAAAAGTGTGCTGAAAAACTCAGCATATACACGAGTATACAGGATAGATAGAAAGATAGATAGACAGACAGATAGACAGACAGACAGACATAGCTTGTTTGGTTTTGGTTTTGTGCTAATCACCCCAAAGCATTTTATTTCTACCAACCACTCAAAGCATCTACTTATGCATGAATCTAATCTGAACCTTTAAAAACCCTTAAAAATCACACAAACAGCCCTCAATGGGAGAAAGAAAGTAGGGGAGTATGCCCCAACCCTGCCCACAAAGCAAAGCTGCACAACTCAAGAGCCGCTTCTCACAAAGCACTGGATTTACTAATGTGCCTTCTTTTGGTTGATAATGTGCATTATCTCAGTTAATCCTCACAATAATCTTGAGATGGATATTATTATTTCCATTGTTCGGACAAGAAACAGAAGTATAAATAACTTTTTAGGTAAGTAACCAAAGAATAAAAGCAGGATTCAACTTCAAGTCTAACGCCAAAGAGCACAATCTGACAAACATGCACTCGTGTTTAGTTAAAGCTTAGAAAAATAATACGAACTAGAGCTCTCTGGAGATAAAGACACAGTCACAGAAAAACAGGATTCCAACATCTCCAATTCACGAAATGCTCATCCCACTCAGCTTAAGAAATCAAAAATTTACCAAATGCATGTTTTGATAGAATTTTGAAATCAATAAAACCTCAACCCCTAAGAATTAAAGAGTTTCCTAATGGAAATAAGTTTAAAATAAAGTTTTAAATAGTTTCCTTAATTCTATCTTAGCACGTATTGAAGCACGTATTTTAGTTCCTAAAAATACCATAAAATGCAATTCGCTTTTTTAAAATGTAATTTAAATAAGGCCCAACTTATTTATCAGTCTTCTTCACTGATTTCTAACTAGAGCAATAACTATATAGATATATACGATGGTAATCTCTAAAATTTGCACCATTTTAAGTTGAAATGTTAAGAAATGATGAATAGTAAAGTAACTATATAAAGAACAGAAACATTACAGAAATACTTTAAAATATAAAATGATAACAAAATATCACAGACGTTGTCACTTACTTCTTTATACTCATTGATTAGTTTGGTGAGGCCATTCAAAAGCATTGGACCTAATGGTTTAATCTTGATTTCTGGACAACTTAAAAAAAAAAGCAACAACAACACATATATGCAAATAAGTTATCTATAATTTAAGAACAGCTCATAAGTACTTAACTTTTCAGATAATTATCTCATGTAATTAGAAAATCAAACTAAAACAACTTAAAATAATCTGTTGAAAGCTGACCTTTTTTGTAAGATGAGCAAATGTCTTTGCTTTATAGGTAAGATTGGTAAAGGGATACACCTGAGTCATCTAATCACTCAAAGAGCTTGAAAACAGCAAAGTTCACAAAACTTACATTATACAAATGTGATGCACAAACTGCAGAGATAATGTTCTTAATTTTGAGTTTGTATTTGCACCAAAAAGTCCATCATACACCACCTATGAGAAAATAATAATGTCAACGATGCCAACATTGAGATGTCAAGATAGCAATTCCTGATTTTCAAATACTAGCCAGGCTTCACCAGCAGACTCGTTACATCCTGTTCTTCAAAACAAATGTTCTCTGAGCAGTGCAGAGAAAAGAGCAGTAGGTGAGAAAACTAGTCTGATGGCTCCAATAAATCTTAGTGGAGCAAAAATTCTGCAAAGCTTATGGGCCTACCACTAGGAAGCAGGACTACACAGCACATCCCTTCTCCAGGGACCATCACTGCTCACACTACCACTCCGTGACACACAGGGGACACAAGCAGTCAGGTCAACTGAGAAGGACTGTTGCTTTATTACATATAGTCAATAAATAAATATATAAAAATGAAAGCAGGGCTGAGCCCCGGTGGCGTAAGTGATTGAGTGCGGAAATGCAACCTGCAGGCTTGGCAGTTCAAATCCAGCGGCGCCTGGGTAGTGCCCACGACCACCAGAGGCAGTGATGCGCACAAAAAAAAAAAAATGAAAGCATCCTAAAGGTGCAATCTGAGTACAGGTATTCTCTATGTTGTGTAAATTTTTCCCAGGATACAAAAATGATCAGGTGGCAGGTAAGCCCTCTATGAGTCAAATGCTAAACCATCTAGAAAAGATTATTAGCCTTACACTTTAAAAACAAAACAAAACAAAAACCTCCATACATTGGTTTTGAAAACTATTACCAGTATTTTGATTTTATTTAATAGTATATGAGCTAAAAACAGTCAAGTTTTGAACAATTAATATATAATAGTCACCATGCTACACAATGTGAGATATAAAACAAGCAGACATTGCTATCGAAACAAGTTAAAATGAACATATAATAAAAATTATATAGACCAAGATATAATCACGTGTGACATTATTTGAAATGGACCCTTTTAAGAAAACTAATCTGATAGTGCCTTTTATGTAGAACAAATGGATAATAGAAGCAAAAGAATTAATTAGAGAACTAATAGGACTTTGGAAGGTGGGGGGCTCAGATAACTAACATTTATGAAACTCTTATTATTTAAATGAGACTCTTCTTTCCTCACGAAACCAACACCACCTTTACCAAGGCACTGTCCCTCACAGTAGGTGACAGGGTCTGCACTCACTGAGGATGACAATCACAAACCCTTCGAAGCAGTCCGACTCTCTCCTGTGGGGTCACCTGAGCTGGAACTGACCCCACGACAGTGAGTCTGGTTGGGTTCTCTAATTAAACAGATCTAAAAATTGCAAGCAACCCATGTTTTCCTATGAAAAGAACAAATTACCTGGATATTAGCTGGGAACGTTTCAGCAGCTTGTCTAGAACGAAGGAGATGGGGAACAATCTTTAACTTGACTCTTGTACTCACTGGGTCCCTTTTCAACTCTGGCTTCAGAACTGCTCCCTGTCAAAATATGCATGATTATATCGCTTTACTTCAAAGTTATTTGGAACCAAAAGTGTTAGGAGACCTCATCTAAATCAGCAGGTTCATAACTTTTCATTTCAAGACCCCTTTACATTCTTAAAAATTACTAAAAAAAAAAAATTACTAAAGACTCCAAAAAACGTTTGCTTACAACACAGCCTACCAATATTGGGCATTAAAGATGAGAAATATTTCAGTATTTTTCATTTGAAAAAGTAAACATACTAAAATAAGCAGCAATATTTTATATATTTTTCAAATATCTTAATATTCACCTTTAATAGCAGTCAGCTGAGTTTGTATACCTGCTCTCATTCAATTTTTTGGTGTGAGTGGGGTGGGTAGGTGTGGAGTGGGGTGGGCTGGAGAACACACCGACCCAGTCTCAGATTACTTGTAGTTGGAAAGAGGAAATGATTTCAGCCTTTCAAATCACTATGAATATCATACATAATCGCGTATGAGTTTTTCAGCACATTTTTAAAAAATCATTTTATTGGGGGCTCGTATGACTCATCACAATCCATACATACATCCATTGTGTTAAGCACGATTGTACATTTCTTCCCTCATCATTTTCAAGATACTTGCTTTCGACTTGAGCTCCTGGCATTCAGCACATCTCATATGCAGTTTTTGTGGTAAAATTAAGTGCCTCAGCTGGTATTTGTGTTGGCTTATACTCAAGTATATATGGTAACTGTTTATATTATAAAAAAAATACTTGGGGGCTGAGCCCCAGTGGCGTAGTAGTTGTGCCCGGGACTGCAACCCACTGGGAAGGAGGTTCAATTCCAGCAGCAGCTCCACAGAAGCAAAGGCTGGGCCTGCTACTCCCACCACCAGAGGGCAGTGATGCCCCCCAAAAAAAGCAAACAAACAAACAAATATACTTGACAAATTATAGCTTAAGGTTGAAAGGTGGTTCTGAAGACAAATGAACAAACTTCACATACTAGTTAAATTGTACTGGCCGATCACTTTGAATAGGTCTCTTACCTAGATAAGCTTTTGTAGTATCAGCAGCAATTTAGAAAATAGTGGGTCTTTGAATTATATAACTATTTCATCATATAACATTCAAAATCAGTCACATGCTAACATCACCAACAACCTCAAGCTGTCAATAGAATTCTGAACACAAGTGCCCCCAAACTAATTTGTGCAAGAAACGTCCATTTTTATCACTAGCATCGTTGTTATTGTTTTTGAAGTTCCAAACTCATGGTTCATTCTAGAAAGAACATACGCCAAATTCCAATAGTTGCCAACTTGCATATCTACTCAAGTAAACATAATGTGCTATGAAAAAAGCTGGTAGCTCAACATGCAACTCTGTTAGACACATGCTCTTCCCAGACCATCATCAGACTTTGGTACAAAAGAAAGTGCTTGATGTGTGCTTTCTACTGCATCACACAGACTATAAAAAAGATGCAAATTGGGGGTAACCGTTTTTAATGTCTCATCAAGCACTTAACTGAAGCCTCCCTCCACCTCCTCTTACTTTTTTTTTTCTTTTCTGCTGTCTAAACCTAAGAGAGTAACAATGAAAAATCCAATGACTACTAGTATTGATTGGTGACACAGCTTTGATTCATGCTAAGACTCTGGCAGTGATATTTTTGCACCATCACAGCAAGTATAAACTCAACTTTTAAAAAAACATAATTTCATATTTTTACCTCACAAGTCCTTACAGGGTTCTCTGTGACCCCCACCAAGATCCATGGAGAATACACTGAGAACTATTGACAGAATCCAACCTCTTCATTTTCTACATAAACAACCTCAGCCTCAGAGAAGTGCTATGAACGGCACACCTCTCCTCTACAGAACCCACATGTAAACGTCCGCAATAAAGACAGGCTGGAATCCAGAGTGGCCAGTCCCAATCCACTGCCCTTTCTGCTATACCACACAATCAGTTGAATCTGACTGGAACTAATATGCTTTTCAGAACAAGTAATTAAGGTTTGAAAAGCAAGCGTGTAACAGACTCTGTATGCTCAGGTTAGGACTTGGAATACTTTCAAACGCAGAGAACTTAAAAAGGAACTTGGGTTATTAAGCAAACAGCTTCCTTTGGGTCTACACATGAACTCACCTATTGTATAGGTTCGAGACAAAGAGTCAGCAAACTAGGCCCTCAGACTCACTGTGGCTCACCACCCGTCTCTGTAAGGCCCGTGAGCTATGAATAGCATTTACATTTTTTAAAATTGCTTTAATCCCCACAGTGTGACACTGGAAAATTAAATAAAATTCACAATTCAGTGGCCATAAAGCTTTCCTGGGCACAGCGCCCCTCGTTTAATTAGGTGCTATTTAGGGATGGGCTCGCAGCACCAAGAGCGGCACAGCTGCAGCAACAGAGACTGTGGCCTACAGAGCTGAAGATGCTTACCTAAGTGTGTGCTCCCTGACTGAGAGAATATGCCATCGATTACTTAAGTCTAAATTGAAAATATCAAATCAGAAAAATTAAGTTACCGAGATCTTAATATGCCTAAATTAGCCAAACTTCAGAACTATTCCCTATAGCATTGGTTCCTATTATAGCAAAAGAACAAAACACTTTTTGTAATATTGTGAGAAAATAAACTAAAACAACCCACCTCTTTTGTCTTCAATGGTATATCTCCAAGGTACACCTTGTACATCTTGTTAATAATGGCAGGGTTGTTCCAGTCGATCAAGCTACAAAAAAGTTTCAGCATAACTTGTTAACGAAAACTATGGGTTTCTCCGCCACCCCCACTGCCAACACAACTTTATTTCAAAATACCGCAGTCCCAATATTTGCTACCAAGGAAAAATATTAAAAACACAGATGAAACATGCAAGTATAATCAAAGAGGAAAAAAAAGAAAAGGTGCCAACTTCTATCAAAGATGATCCCACCTGAACCGCTTAAGAAGAGTGGGGCTGCCTACCTGCCGGGTGGGCTCTGGGGGGCAGTATCATGGAGTTGCAACAGAACAGAGGCACAGGACACCCTGAGGCATGGCATGGGTCTACGACAAGGAGTGACTCAGGTACTCCAAAGTGCAAGGAAAAATTATTTGTGTGTGTGTGTATAATATAATGTATGATGTATATTTGTATGTAATTTATATATATAAATATACATATGCCAAGTGTAGGCAAACCTCCAACATTTTCAGTATTGACCAAGCACAATGGTATATGTGCGACGCTCTTCTCCCTGCCCTCCCCCCGCCCCCCATTTCTCTAACATTGTCCCAGCAACCCTCTCCTTCCATGTCTACCAGGCACATACCAACAGTTTTGACACACAATTCTACATCGAAAACATGCTGCCTTCCGTGTTGCTGCTAACTGCCAGGAAGTCATCCACCAACTGGTGGTTCCCTCTGTACAGCAAGATCCACAGCGTGTTCAGATGTCAGGCCTTTCTTCCTTTAGATGCTCCACTGACAGATGTGAACCTCAAATGGCAATATAGGTGGTGTCCGTGCTGAAGGTACCATATATACTTGTGTATAAGCTAAGTTTTTCAGCACATTTTTAATGCAGTTTTTGTGGTAAAATTTGGTGTCTCAGCAGATAGCCTGGTCAGCTTATACTTAAGTATATAATGTATATCGGCCTAGAATTAGACTCAGTTCTCCTGCATGAAAGAAGAGAATTCTACCACAGAGCCATGAATGCCTACCATGCTGCTTTTAAACACTAACTTATTCTCATTTGAGCACCATGTTAAGGTAAATTATGATAAAATCTAATTAGTGAGCTGAGTCCCGGTGGCGCAATGGTCGTGTGCGGGACTGCGGCTCACAGGGTTGACGATTTAAAACTAGCAGCAGCTCTCCAGGCGCAAGGCTGGGCTTCCTACTCTTGCCAGGGCAGTGATGCGGAAAAAAAAAAACACCTAATTAGTGACTGGTTCCTTCTCGGCAGCAGGCCCAGTCCAGTTAGTTTATTAGTCTAGAAATAATGCAATATTATTATTTCCGGCTGTGCTCCACTTGTGCATGCACAATGCATCATGCTGTTTTGACTGCTTTTCTGATCCAGCTCTAACAATCTGCCTCTTAATTAAATATCCTCAAAAACATCCTATAATTTTATTTTCATTGATAAGGATAATTGTCACTGTGTCTTCTACTTAACATCTTCCTATCTACGTCTGTTTTCTGATTATTGTAAAATATTCAGAAGCAATTACTACAGAAAGTAAAATTGTTTCTCATGCGCCTCTCATATCCTCTTTCTTTCTCTTTTAAAGGACATCATCTAAGCATGGTGCTTGGGTTAAAAAAAATTAACAGATGCTTCACTTAAAGTCATACTATAGGACTTTGTTATGTGAAAAAATGGATAGATATATTGTGTTCTCGACTAACCTTTCATTTAAAAATGCTTGAATCTCAAAATTCATTGCCAGGGAGTCAGTTCCAACCCACAGAAACCTGACAGGACAGGAGAAAACTGCCGCTGTGGGTTTCCAAGACTGGGAACTGTTTACAGGAGTGGGAAGTCACAGCTCTCTCCCATTGAATGTCTGGTGGATTTCAACTGCTAGCCTGAAATACTGTAGCCCCACATTCGTCTTTCCAACAATTAAATCCATCATACGGCATAAGGAATGGAGGCTACGCATAGATTGGAAGACTCAATATAATGATGTCCCTCTTACCAAAGGTACTCTATAAATTTAATGCCATCCTGATACAAATACCAACATTTTTTTTCAAGTAATTGGAAAAACTGGCTACCAACTTCATATGAAGAGGGAAGGAGCCCACAATTAGCAGAGAACTCTTCAAGAAGAAATACAGAGTAGGACAGCTTACTTTCCCTGCCTTTAACACTTATAGAGCCGGTAATCAAAGCAGCATGGTATTTGTAATGACAGATACTCAAATCAATGGACAAGAACAGCAAATCCAGAAATAAAAACATCAGCATACAAACAACTGATCTTCACTAAGAGCCCCAAAAATATCAAATTAGAATTGGACTCTCTCTGCAACAAATGGTGCTGGAAAAAATGGCTATCTTCTCGCAGAAAAATGAAGCAAGAGCTGCACCTCACTCCACGCACAAGAATAAAGTTGAGGTGGGTCAAAGACCTCACGGTAAAACCTCAAACTATTAGGGCCATAAAATAGGGAAATGGGACAAACCTAAGAACTACAGCACAGGGGATATACAGGCTATCAGAAATTGGGAAGGTCACAAACACAGAGGAAGCACAAATTGACAAGTGAGATATACTGAAGATAATACACCTATGCACATTAAAAGACTTTGCCAAGAGCATAATAAAAGGCAGAAGAAGGCAATATACAGAAGGCTAATACTGAAGATATAGCCCAGGGGGAGGGGTGGGGGGGTCTATCCAGACCACGTAGGAGTGAACTAAGAGGGAGGGAGGGAGAGAAAGAGAGTGGGAGGGAAAGAGAAAGAGAGAGACCCCAATCAATTCAGACTGAGAAAACATCTTTAGCAATGACATATCAAAGGTCTTATTACTAAAATATACAATACTCTGCTATTCTACAACAAGAAAAAAATGAAGAGCCCACTGAGGAAGTGAGCAAAAGACCTGAACAGGAATTTCACAAGGATGGAAATCCAAACGGCCAATAAACAGATGAGAAAATGTTCCCAAGCATTAGCCATAAGGGAAATGCAAATTAAAACAACTATGAGATACCACCTAACATCCTTAAAGATAGTCCAATTCAAAAACTCGGAAAGGGAATGTGTTGAGATAAGAAATCTCATTTGTTTTTAGGTGATACCTAAAAAAAATGCCAACTGGGCTACCATATGCACCAGCAGTCCCCTTTATCGGTTATTTACCCAGAAGAAGTAACAAACAGACTGGACCAGACATCTACATTCCAACGTTGGCGCGCACAGTTGACAATCGTGATACACTGAAAACAATCTAAATTTCCATCAACTGATGAGTGGATTAAAAGCTCTGGTATATACATCTAATGGAGTACTATGCAACCCTAAAATGCAACAACTAGCGCATGAAGCACAGTGTCTCATGGGAAGAACTCATGGGAGGAAATAATGCTAAGTGAAGTTAGCCAAGCACAAAGGGACAAGTACAACTTGAGTCGCTATGAGGTACGTCCAAAAAGTGCAATGGGCATAGAGGATAAGCTGCATAGTGCATAGATCCCCCGGGTCAAGGTCCAGGCACTTTGGCAGGACTCTGACCCGACTCAGGGATGCAGACGGCAGCCAATTAGAAAAGGGGGAGAAAGAGACGGGGAGAAAAGAGAGGGGGAGAAAGGGACCAAACGAGGGTGCTGGGGATCAGAGGAATTATACACCCACGGGAAAGGTGCTGTTTTTATCTATATAGGAAAGGGAGAGAGGGATCAGCCTCATCCCCAAGTGCCCAGCTTTGAGGGCAATACACTGACATGGAACAGCGAACTAATGACAGGGGCAGGGCCCAAGCCAAGCTATGTTGACCTCCTCAGAAGAAGACAGTACAGAGGAGAGCAATGAAAATATAGCCCAGGGAGAGAAGGGGTTCTGTCCAGACCACAGGGGAGCAAACTAAGAGAGAAAGAATGAGGGAGGAAGAGAACCTCATCGTGGCCCACCAAGGCCCAAGGACGGCTGACAATTGATGTATGGATTGTTATAAGAGCTGTAAGAGCACCCAATAAAATGATAGTTTAATTTTAAATAAATTAATTGCATCTCCAAATTGCTTTTAATCTTTGTCTTTTACAGAATTCTGTTCTTCAACAAATTGTAGGATGAGTTTCCTGAATGTACTTTATTGACTATCTCATTACACAAAGTTCTGGAAGAACAAGATGTACTGAGTGACCTTTCAGAAGCCTCTTTTTAATTTTGGCAGATTAAAATGGAAGGAGTTACCTTTGCTTGCTTTTCAACTCCAGGTCAGCTGCTGTTGCTACACTGTGGCGGGTGTCACTGGAAGCAATTACCAGGTGGAGAACAGCTTCGAGCTCAGGCACCTGTTCAGCTTCAATGAATTTCACTATACCTAATTTGCACTGTAGATAAATGAAGGGAAGGGAAAATCGTAGTCAGGAAAACAAAGAACAGCCACCAAAGTTGGTGCTCAACCTAGTGTGGTCACAAAAGAAAAATGAATAGTAACGACAGCAGTTCTTAATTAGGCTCGGTTTATGATGTGCCTTGCACTGTACTAACCATAAATAGTCATGATTCCATTTACCCTCACAATCTATGAGATATAGATTATTATGTAACCAGTTTCCAGAAATGAAAATTGAGGCAATGCTTATATATATATATATATATAAAATATATATAGTCAGTAAGTGATAAAATCAGGACTCAGAAACAATTCTCTCAAGCTCCATGATCATTGTACACAAGGCCTCTCTTCTTAGATAACAAAACCCCTCTAGTGTGATGAGGTTTTAAATTCCAAATTTGTGACCTCCAAGTAGAAGGGTAGAACATTAGGAATAAAGTGTTCCAGGAATTTTTGTGACAGTTCAAATGGCACTAAAGAACTCTACTGTTTCATTCTATTGCTAACATTCAGGTTCTTATCCACTGAGTTAGATAGATGATACTGTTAACATCTAATTCTTATCCTCTATATTCTTACATACTAAAAGAAAACATAATTTCAAGCACATGCTATTAAAAACAAAGTGCAATTCTAATCAAACTTGCAGTGCAGTTGGCTGAAATAAAATCTGACTAAAGGAAAAATAGCTACTTAGAATTTTAAACAATATAAAATTGTTATAAAATAAATATCCTGTTACTATAAATACCCCTGCAAATTAAAATTCTATCTTTGCCTTTTTAAAAAGTCATTGTATAATCTTAACACGATTAGTGGCTAAATAAGAAAGAATGTGACTTATGAAGTGTGTGAAAAAGGAGCATAAAAAAGCACTCCTTAATCTTTTATTTAAGTCATGAAAACGACAGTCGTGGAAGCCAAGGACACCAAGCTGTACAACCCAAAATGGGCAAAGTGAAATGGAAAATGCTACAGCCATCCAACAGGAAACTGTTTTCATAATATTGTATGGTTTACATAGAATTGCAATTTTATGCGAACACTTAGAAGGATTTAAAGAAAAAGAAATTTTATTCATGACATTAAACGGTTCATTCTAGCATTCCAAAATCAAAACAAACAAACTGCCTCTGATCTGACAGCGAATCATCGTGGCTTATAGAAGACAGGACAGAACTGCCCTTGAGGGTTTCCAAGACTAACGTTATGAACATACAAGTATAAAGCTGATAAAAGGCATGGAGGGGGCTGAGCCCCGGTGGAATAGTGGTTGTGCGCGGCACTGCGGCCCACTGGGACGAGGTTCAATTCCAGCAGTGGGGCTGGGCCTCCTACTCCCACCACCGGAGAACAGTGATGCCCAACCTTTTGAAATCAGTCGATTATAACCCACAAAATATCGCAATGCAAACTAACAACTACAGCCTTAGATGTTAGGCAGAACTTGCTAGGGAGACCTTGGTAAACCTAGTGAATCTCTCTAGGTCTTTGGTTCCTTTTACAAAATGAGACTAACAATGTCTATACCTCATGGAGTTACGTGAGGACTAAAGGAACAATGCACTTAAGAGTACTCAGTACAGTGGCTGTCACATAGAACACATGGAGTCAATAAAGTGTCTACTACTATTCATATTTCATATTTCTTTTACCTAATGCTCTGAGAAGGAAAAGATAAGGATCTATAAAATATGAGGCACAGATAAACAGCTGTAATTCTCACTGAGCAAGTCATTCTATAAATTTGTAAGGAACCAGAATTCCACCCGACGGGCCTTGTTTTCCCTCTCCTGGGAATGCTGGTCTGATCAATGGCCACTTACATTCCCCAAAAGAAAAGGATCAAATTATTTAGACTGTCATGGATAAATAAAGGAAGGATTGGAGACTAACCCATGTTGCTTGAATTCCAAAATAATTACACACTGATCTCATCTGTTCTTCCCTGAGGTGCCTGATGACACAGACACAGTGAGGACCTTCTCTGTAGAGCACCAGGCATTTTTAAAAGCTGCTCAGAGAACATCTGTGTCCTGTTTAAATCCAGAACAAAATGCTTAATGCCCATTTTTACATTCCCAAGAAGAAATATAAAAGGAAGTCATGCTTTCCTCCCACATTGTGAATTCTGGAATATAGGGAGCTCTTTGTTTTGCACAAAATGTACAGCCCTAAAAAGTTAAATAATATAAGGCAAGTTGTCTTTTAAGTGTGTCAAAGGAGGGAAATGATTATAAAATCTATTAATTAAAAACTAAAATGAAATTAGTTAAATATTCTCCATTTGTCAGAAGCTTGCTTTGAAAGATGTAAACAGTATTAGACAAACTGAAGAGCATCTCCCATTCCTCCCTTCCCCTAGGACTTTCACAAAATATTGACATGATGAACGGAGCACATGACATCAAATGCTCCTTCCCACTTAAGTCCATGGAGTCTGGAGACACTAGAATCATGTTGTGCATGTTTCATGACTTTCACGGGGGCCAGTGCACTAAGCTCCATTATGAATAATGAATATGATACCTGTTCCAGCTGTTCAGGTGTCCATGGGTTATCGCCAATAACTCGCTTTGCTGCATAAAAGCTCATTCCTGGAGGAGGCTGTGGGATCCCAGAACCTCCCCCGCTATTTGAAGAAGAACCCTGTGCTGAAGATGAGTTCTGGCGACTCTGAGATTCATTTAACACATATCTGGGGGGAAAAAAATAAAATGTTAACCCCTCTATAAAAACACATGAACACAAACACTTATGTAGGACATTCCATTATATATACATTTCCTTAGAGTACTTTTCATTTGAAATTAAAAGTTAATCTTAAAAAAACTGTGAGATATCTAAAATGGAATCTAAATCTTTAACACATTGACACAAATAAATACACATTGTTCACTCCCAAGCTATAAATTATTGGTGAACAGGCCACTATGATCTTTTTGGATTTTGAATTGTCTCATTAGCATATATAGAGACATTTTTGTTAACAAAACCCTAAAAATAGAAAAGTGTGTGTGGGAGGAAGGGCCTGAGTGGGCATAAGATATCCATTAACTTTTCCTATTTTATATTCAAATCCCTTTGTAACTACTCTATTTATTCATTCATTATCCTATCTCATTTTGAGCTCCTTTAGTTTTGAAATAAGATCTCTGATAAATTCATTTTGATCCAATTAAAGTGCTATTTCTCATCTACAAAATTGAAATCTTTCTTTTTAATAAATCATTTTATCGGGGGCTCATGTAATGCTATCACAATCCAAACATGCATACATTTTGTCAAGGATGTTAAAATTGAAATTTTTATATACATTTCCATTCAAACCCTCTTAAAATCTAAAATTCTAAACCAATGTGTTCTACCATCATACTTGAGGTTAAAATAACATTTTTTTTAATAAAACAATACTTGGAGTCTAATGGCATAGTAAATTATTCTAAATTACTTATATGCTATATCCATTCAATTTTTAAAATCATCTATTTTTAAGAGTGCAGTACCCTTTAAACAATCCATTTAATTTTTACAGAAGGTTGTCCTTAATAAGAAAAAAAATGAAAGCGTAATTGCTTTGAGTATATTATGTTCCTAAGTTAAATTTGGATTTCAAAGTTTCCTTACTAAAGATATCACCACCTATCAACTTTGGCTCACCCCTCATCTAACAACTATAAAAGGTTAAAATTTATATCTAAGCTATAGCAAGGCTGGCAACATTAAGTCAATCAATCAATCAATCCCTACTGAACATCCAACATGGTGCAAAACATCACTCAGCACAAGATAAGGAAAGGTGAGACAGAGGCCCTGCTATCAGAAGCAAACTGAGACAATAACACATATGTATCATTATATGACTACTTTTTTTTTATCTACCTATTTAAAAAGTTCAGAGATTTGAAATGGCAGAAGTGATGAGAGTAACATGGAATGTACAGGCCAGAAAATAAGGGGAGAGGAGGGGAGCAAACCGGAGAGGAAAGAACCCGTAAAGAATATCTACACTGTGGCTGAGCCCCGGTGGCGTAGTGGTTGTGCGCAGGATTGCAGCCCACTGGGATGGAGGTTCAATTCCAGCTCCACAGGCGCAAAGGCTGGACCTCCTACTCCCACCACCAGAGGGCAGTGATGCCCCTCCCCCAAAAAAAAAAACAAAAAAAAGAGTATCTACACTGTGAGGTAGATGATATGGACTCCTTCATACCAAATTTAAAGTTGCTATTATATTTTCAATCAGGGAAGCTGCATGATAAAAAGAAGCATTTTAGGAAAATTAGTGCAGCATCCAGGCAATCTATAAAAGAAATAGGCTGGAGACAGAGCATAGCCTATGTACTATACCACAGAACAATGCACTCAGTTGTCACTGATTCAATTCTGACTCATTTCAACTCTCTGCGACCCTATAGGACAGGATAAAGCTGCCTCTATGGTTTTCAGGGACTATAACTGTACAGGAGTTTCTTCCCAAGGAGAGGCTGGTGGTTTCAAACTGATGACCTTGGCGGTTAGCAACCCAACAGGTAGCCTACTATGTCACCAGGGCTCCTACCAAGGATCAAAGATAGAACCTCAGTCATTATAAGGCAGACTCAACAATAAAAGCCCAAAACAGCAACATAGACATGTTTACTTTCAGTCAAGATCTAGACAGTAGTACAATTAAGTCAGTCTAGGGTAGGAAATGGATGTGAGACACTCATAGGTAACATCTGGGCTAGTTGGGGAAGCTTTTCTTGCTTTTCTTTTGTTCTCTTCTTTAAATGTGAAAGCATTCTGGCAAAGAAAACTCCATGAAATTATGAGTTATGGCTGACAGTGGTGTCTACAGCTTGCTAATGTGAGTTGATAAGATCTGTTTTTTTTTTTTAAGAGGGAAGCTCTTAGTACGTGTGTTCACTCATGTTTCAGCAACAGTCAAGGGTGGAACAGCCCGAATGTCCATCAAGAGGGTAAGGGAACTGTGGCCCATACGGTTGACGGTTCAAATCCAGCAGCAACTCTCCAGGAACAAGGCTGGACTTCCTACTCCCACCAGGGCAGTGATGCAGAAAAAAAAAAAAGAGGGAAAGGGAAAAACAAAACATGCTATAAACTCTAACCCCCTCCCAGGGGGAAGGACAACAGAAAAGTGGGTTAAGGGAGACATCAATCAGGGTAAGACATGAAAAATAATGATAATTTATTAATTATTAAGAGTTCATGAGGAAGGAAGAAGGGGAGAGGGAGGGAGGGAAAAAATGAGAAGCCGATACCAAGGGCTCAAGTAGAAAAAAAATGTTTTGAAAATGATGACGGTACCAAATGTACAAATGTTCTTGAAGGATGTCTGGATAGTAATAAGAGTTGAATGAGCCCCCAATGAAATTATTTAAAAAAAAAAAAAAAAAAAAGCAAGAACAGTTTGTTCTATCAAATTGGCATTCCATCACGTTCACCTTCTCGACACAATCACTGAAGACAGATATGTGTATAAGCAAAAGTGGTGAAGATTGCTGACGGTGCCCGGCTATCAAAGATAGTGTCTGGGGTCTTAAAAACTTGAAGTAGTGATACCCAAAAAAACAAAACAAAAAAAGACTTGAAGCAGCCATCTAGCTGAGAAGCAACAGAGTCCACATGGAAGAAGCATACCAGCCTATGTGACCATGAGGTGTCAAAAGGATCGGGTATCAGGCATCAACGAACTAAAAATTATATCATTATAAATGAGAGGGAGTACAAATTGGGGACCCAAAGCCCATCTGTAGGTGAAGTGACATTCCCTTTCAGAAGGGTCAAGGGTCACGGGAGAAGACCAGTGAGTCAGGGTACAGTGCAGCAACAATGAAATATGCAACTTTTCTCTAGTTTTTAAATGCTTCCTCCCTGCCGCTACCATGATCTCAATTCTACCTTACAAATCTGGTTAGACCAGAGGATGTACACTGGTACAGATAGGAACCAGAAACATGAGGAATCCAGGACAGGTGATCCCTTTAGAACCAGTGGTGAGAGTGGCGATACCGGGAGGTTAGAGGGAAGATGGAGTAGAAAGGGGGAACCAATTATAAGGAACTACATAACCTCGTCCCTGGGGTACAGACAACAGGAAGGTGGGTGAAGGGAGACATCGGACAGTGTACGATATAACAAAATAATAATAATTTATAAATTATCAAGGGTTTATGAGAGAGGGGAAATAGGAACAGAAGGGAAAATGAGGTGCTAATACCAAGGGCTTAAGTAGAAAGAAAATGTTTTGAGAATGATGGTGGTTACAACTGTACAAATGTGCCTTGCATACAACAGATGGATGTATGGTTTGTGATGAATTGTAAGAGCCCCCTATAAAATTATTTTTAAAAAGAGAATGCAAAAAAAATGTGCTATATACATACAATGGAATATTATTCAGGCTTAAAAAGAAATAGAACTATGATAAATCTATTATAGAAATAATCCTTAAAAATATTGTAAGCTAAATCAGATACAAAAGCATAAATACTCTAAGAAATGTAAAGAATAAAGACAAAATCATATCTGTAGCTACCAAGAGGGGGGAAATAGGACGAAATTCTTAAGGGGCTCTGAGTTTCCATTTTGGGTGGCCAAAAACTTTTGAAACAGAATTGTAAACACAAAAGTGATTAAAAGGACAAATTTTTTGTTAAACATATACCTATACACTTGAGTATAAGCTGATTTCTTCAGCACATTTCTAATGTAGTTTTTGTGCCAAAATTAGGTGCCTCGGCGGATATTGGGGTCAGCTCACACTCAAGTACAAACAATAGATTTTGCTGTTCTTTTGTTGTGTGGTGTTAAGTCAATTTCAATTCATAGTGACTCTGACAGACTAGAACGCTCAACTCCGTTTCCATAGGAGAGACTGCACTCTATATGGGAGGTGCCCTGATGGCACTGTTGAGTGAGTTGCAAATTTTGTCACTTCTCAAGCCTCCTAATACACACTATTGCTCTCCTTCCTGAAAAAATTTCTCTGAAATTTTCTATCCTATAAGATAGAAATGCTTTACTGAAAGCCCTTTGTAACGCTAATTTTCACAGCCACATAAAATTAACTGCTTCACAATAACTGTCCAAAAAATACCATTCTTTAGGGGCTGAGCCCTGTTGGCGTAATGGTTGTGCACAGGACTGCAGCCCACTGGGATAGAGGTTCAATTCCAGCTCCACAGGAGCAGAGGGCAGTGATACCCCAAAAATACCATTCTTTGGATTAATTCTGTACATTTTGCAACTGTGTACACATGAAGCAATTTTTAGTACCACAATTTTATAACCACAAGGTTCGTGGTTCAAATCCCATCAGCCTCTCCTTGGAAGAAAGTTGAGGCTATCTGTTTCCAGATTGATAAGGACTTGGAAACCCTATGCAGTGGTGCTATGAGTTGGAATCAACTCAGTGCCAGTGGTTTGGGGCACTGTAAGGGAGCAGATACCAGGTGTTTTTAGCCATGAAGCTGCTAGCAGGTTCTAACTGCCAACTTTTGGGTTAGTGGTTGAGTACTTAATCTTTACACCACCAGAGCTCCTTATATAAATTTTATCACAAATTTACTTAAGGAGAATGAAAGCTCTGTGGCAAAGGAAAGAGAATTAACTAAGGAGAAGAAAAGAGGCATGATGCACCGGAAAAAAACAAATCAAAAAAAGTATCTGATAGCAGGAATAGTTGTAGGATACCTCAAAAATGAAGAAATACAAAAACAGCATTTTGCTCAATAAACTTTTTCTTTCTTAAACATTAAAGACCGGATATCTTAAAATCAAGAAGTTAAAAATCAAGCAACCAAATGAATGTGAAGGGATGGAGATCCAGAACCCATCTGCAGGTTAACACATTAAAGACCAAATAAACTGAGGATCCATCTGCAATGTGTTAAGGTGCTAAAATGCAGGAAGGAATGCCCTGTAAACTTAACTCAAATCACAAGGAAGTAAAACAAACAAAAAAGGCAACAAGAATTAAGTAATCTGATACTGTGGCAACAAAAGAAAAGTGGAGACAATTTACAAGTACACGCCTAGTTAGGCAGAAGAATCATCACAGCACTGATAGTAATTACAGAAGGCAATCTATTTCAAAGGGAAGAACATATTTCAACTTGGATGGGTTGGATCTAAAATCACAACAGCAACTCTGCCACCACAAATACGACCAATAAACAATGAGGGAAACCAGAGTTTATAGGAGATAAGGGCTGCTGCTAAAGATCTGAGCATCCATTTACAAAAGAGAGCTGAAATATGTGAAATGGTGGTAGTCATCTCTGAGTAAAACCCACTGAGAATGGCCGTCTCCCACCTCTCTCTGGGGATGGTACCTGCAGAGGACTTGGTCTCTCTAAACCTGTGCAGGTCTTTCTTCTTTTTCATACTTTGTCTTTCTCTATCTTTCTCTTTAATAAACTTGCTCTTTAATTCACAAAAAAAAAAAAAAACCACTGAGAAAAAGGTTGGCTAGATTTGTTTTTACTTTTTAACTTACCCGTAAGGCATCAGAAGGACATCGAGCATGAAGTCCAAAAGCAGCTGCACAGTCTTTGGTTTCTCAGCAAGATTAAATGGAGAAGCTGATTTTGATGATTCAACAGGGTATTTCATGTGAAAAAGGGTTGGTATTAAAAGATGCATTAAGCTGAAAAACAATTATATTTATTGCAACTACTTTTAAAAACAGGTTTTATAATGCAAATAACAAACAAAGCAAAAACCACACAGCACAAACTGATGCCAATTTCAATGCCTGTCATTTATAAAGTGAAGGAGGCTGGCTTTCTACTCCCGTAACTGCCACCGTCTGGGAACGCACAGGGGAAGGCCGATCTTGTCCTATAGGTTTGCTATGAGCTGGTATCAATGACAACGCGTGGGTCCAGGGGATGGCCTAGATTGTTTTTTTCATTGAAAGTACACTGATTGATAATGGCATTTCGTTTTTATGACTCATCTCTAAAACTACCCATGGGGTGGGGGAAAACTAATATGGATTCAGTATTAATATATCTCAAGTTATAAGAGGGTCTATATTAAATCTTAGCTAAAGTTCAATTTTAATATGCACTCAGCTAAACTCTTCTTCCATATAGAGTTAATTAGAATAAAATTGTTCTAAAGAAATCAAAATTAATCAATCTCTATACTTTTATTACAATCTTAAAAGTTCTGTATAAATCAAAGTAATAGCTTTAGCAATTTCTTCCATCACTAATCATTTGATATTCTTAAAATACATTAAAAAATTTCAAACAATGCTTGTAACATTTATTAATTTTACTTGTAAACACATGCTTTATGCCTTTTTTTGGGTTTGGTTTGGGTTTTTTGTTTGTTTGGGGGGGGCATGCTTTATGTCTTTTAAAAAGCCAATATGCTCTAAAAAGTTAACTAAAACTTTCATCTCTACCTTTCCTTCACAATTTCCACACATTGTAACGAGTCTCAACACCAAAAAATAGAAATGAATTGTTGACTAAACCTATAAAGGGCATGTTATCATCCACATTTTGTCACTTCTCCAGCCTCTTAATACACACTATTGCTCTGCTTCCTAATAAAACTTCTCTGAAACTTTCTATCCTGTAGGATAGAAATGCTTTAATGAAAGCCCTTTGTAACATTAATTTTCACAGCCACATAAAATTAACTGCTTCAAAATAACTGCCAAAAAATACCATTCTTTGGACTAATTCTGTACATCTTGCAACTGTGCACACATCAAGCAATTTTACAGTGGCATTGAACACAACAGTAACTCTGAGTCATCACAGAATGCATAACTACTTGTTCACTGAAGGAACTCACACTTTCACATTTGTACAAATGAGAACTAATGTGCGTTGGAACTATTTTGAATGGCAGTGGTGGACTCCTGCAGGCAAGGACATCAGGTAAGTGAGAAAATCATACCTATCCTGCTGCGGCTGAGGCTTCCCCTCCATGGCAGTAAGAAGCGTAGGGGCGAGTTCACATTGCTTTTCTACTGGTAAGCGAGGATAACCCATCTTAACATAAATTATAGTAAAATTCTAATGCAATAAGAAAAGAAAAAAGTGAGTATGAAAGAGAAATACAACATGGTTTCAATGAAAGCATTATAACGTAAAGAATTGCAGCTACAACAAAGAACTCACAAACATGAATCATTATTCACATGTTCATTACTTGTGCAACTCATGTATCTTCAAGAAGGAATTCCAGTCCCATATATTTAAAAAGTTTACTTTAGGATGGACTTCAAATGAGGAACCATGACTTAAAATCACTAAGAAGTAATCATTTGACCTACCTAAATCTATACACCAAGCAATGATATCAGATGTCCCATATTTACATCAATCCTATAAACTGGAATGAACAAGACTATACTAATTAAACCCTAGGCTGACATTTCCCAACTGGTCAATTAATTAAAACAACCCAACTTCACTGCAGCTTTTTAGATTCCTTTACTCCAAGAATACATGAATGAATGATGAAGCAAGGGAAGCTGAGTCTTGTGGAAGTGTTTGTATCACTATAATTCACGGGAATATATTATATTAAGCAAATCCATACATGTGTATCCAGAATTTTACATAAGGATATGATTTGTTTCTCCATAATACTCTTCATTTTAGAATAATTTTAGAAGATTATCCCTTTAAATACAACTTACTAGGCAAAGTTTAATTAGTATGAATGTTTTCATTTGCTTAAAGCACAGAACAACTATGTATGAACCCAGCAATCACACGATCCTGATATATCAGGACCAGAAAGTGATTCTAAAGGTTTGTAACTCCAGATATTAGATAAGACACATGAGGTTCCGCTTCAATGCTAGAAACTACAAGGGTTATAAAAAGAAAACCATTTGCCATCACACAACATCAACATCTTTTAATATCTAATCTTCATGAAAATAATTTGTTCTAAAATCCTAGTAAGAATGCATCTTACTAACTGAATACACATCAAAAACTCCAAATACTTTTTAATCCAAACTTTCACTGATCTTCTTGCCATTTTACCCCTTTTTCCATCTTCATTATTTTATATTCATGCCCATGCTACATCACTCTGTTCTGAATGTTCCCAAATAATCTTTGACTAAGAACTAAGTCATTCTTTTATGCATCAACATACCTGACGACTCATTTTACTTAACATTCCTTTTCCCTTACAAACAATCACTCATTTTTCTGTTCCTACCACTTCCTTTAAAGGTGGCATTTCACACAGTGTACTCAACAGAGAGAGTATGTCATTTAAACACATACACACATATTTCAAATGTTATAAAGATTATAAAGTAAAATCCTAAGCTTGCCAGTACAGTGATAATTTCTAATAAAGATCCAGAAAGAAAACTTAGTTTAAGGCAGAAAATATTTTAAGGTAACACTTACTGTGACAAAGGAAACTGCAGCTGGGTCCTGGTACTGAACCAACAGTGTCTCCACTGGGAGCTGTATTTTGGGGCGACTTTTTATACGCTTGTTCAGATGAACTAACAGTTCCATTACCTAAGAGAGGTACGAGCTCAAGTTATGAATCCTATTTTAAAACAAGTTCATTTTATTGGATATTACTTATTTTAATAAATAGTGGCTACTTGGTTCTTTTAAAAGATGCAAATTTCACATCCCAGAAAAGAAGAATGGAATATCAATCTTGTTCAAAATGCTATCCCAAGGGGCTGAGCCCCGGTGGCGTTAAGTGGTTGAGTGTGGGGCTGTGGCCCGCAAGCTTGGCGGTTCAAATTCAGCGGCGGCTCCCAGGATCAGCACTGCGTAGCTCCCATGACCACCAGAGGGCAGTGATGCCCAAAACAAACAAACAAACAAACAAACTCTTTAGGGGCTGAGCCCTGGTGGTGTAGTGGTTGTGCGCAGGACTGCGGCCACTGGGATGGAAGTTCAATTCCGGGCCTCCTACTCCTACCACCTGAGGGCAGTGATGCCCCACCCCCCCCAAAAAAAAATGCTATTCCAAGAATCCAAATGCCAGGATTTTACTAGTTCGTTTAGTTTTATAAAGCCCTGCACTTATCACAGGAGAAAGATGAGGCCATCTGCCCCCATACAAGTTTGCAGCCTTGGGAAATCTAGGGAAAAGTTGAACTCTGGCCTACAGGGCTGCTATTCAGGGCAAAAAGGAGCTTCCCACCACCATTAACAGTGAGCGTCTCGGAAACGCACGCAGGCAGTTCTACCCTGTCCAAGAGCGCCACCGTGGGTTGGCACTGACTTGATGACAATGAGTTGAGTGATAGGGTTACTCTGAGCCACAATTCATTCGACAACAGTAGATTCTGTTTTTGCAGTTCACTTAATCAGAGCTGAGATCCAGGCTACACCGAGGCAGAGTCCCAAAAAAGAAGATACAGAAGCAGTGTACAATGACCTGAATCTTAACTACAATGGGTCAGGTTTATGCTAAAAGAAACTGGCCATGGGGGGAGGGGGTGTTAGTAAAAATTTGTGAAAGATTCAGAAACCATCGTTTGAGGCTTTAGAACTTCAGCTCCACCTATACTAAAGGGTCAAGCCTATACTAGTCCCATCACCTCCAAAATGCACGGTCTAGCCATGTAGGCACTAAGGAGAGCTATCTGGACGTCGAAGGAAGGGACAGCAGATGCTGAAAGGACTCCAGAGCAGTAGCAATGGAACACGTGAAGGTAGTTCAAATACAAAAACAAATCTACAATCAATTAAGTGAAGAAGGGTAACAGTGGCTGACATTTTCAAACAGTTTCTATGTACTAGGCATCTTGCATTCTGTAATAAATCTGATCTGAGAGGTTGGTTGCATTGTTAGTTTTATTTTCCAAATCAGGAAGCAGAGGCTGAGGAAAGTGGAGTGTCCTGTTTAAGAATATAGAGTCAGGAGAGGGAAGAGTCAAGTATATGACAAAGAGTGCTCCAATCCTTCTTGCGTACCAAATAGACATTCTTTTCTTCTTCTTCTTTTGGCATTAAAAGGGTTGAATAGGTTTATTTAGCTCCAACAGTCACTACAAAGACTGAATCATTTAGATTCTAGGACACTTTGGAAGGACTACATCTCCGTTGTGTTGGAGTTCCAACCATAAGGGTCCATTCAAAGTAAGGCAGTACAAACACACCCACTACCATTCAATCTCACGGGTTATAAAGTAGAACTCAAAGCCATGGGTTTATCTTGGCTACAGTTGTAAGGGAAGCCGAATTGTCAAACCCTGCTTCTCTGATGCCACTAGAAGGGCTCGAATCACCAACCTTTTACTCAGTGGGGGGAGAAAAAAGTCATCTGCAGAGTAAGTTATTCTTCTTTAATTATTTACTTCCATAATTCCACTTTAATAGTTTTATTGACATATAATTCACATACTATACAATCAGTGATAAACATATTAAAAAGAGTTGTGCAACCATCACCACAATCAACTTTGGAACCTTTTCTCCACTTTCATACACAATTAATATTAGCTCACCATTACCCCTCAAACCTTCCCTGGTAAAGAATCCTAAATAGACATTCCTAAAGAATCTCTTTCCATCAGAATACAGAATCCTTTTCAGGATCGACCTTCAGGGGGCCATAATTATACCTAAATGTATCAATCAAGTCCCGGTCTTCCAGAATCTCCACTACTTGTATCTGAAGCCGATACAGTATATACAGCTAGATGTAGTTTCCTTCTTAGCATTATCACCCAAGCTGGTCCTAAATGGAACTCCCCATTGAGAGGGTCATAATGAAGATGAAATAACTAGATTTCAACAATGAGAACAAAAAAAATTGCTTCACAGTATACAAGGGTAAGTCAGAAAGCATTGCTACACAATCATAGATCCCCTTATGAAACAGAAATACCAAAATGTAGGGCTACTGTGCTTCAACATACCCTGCCCTCCCTCTATGTCCATAGCTTGAAAGCAGCAGTTCCAGTTCCCTAACTCTTCTGAAAGGTTTTACACCACATCACAATGGCAGTTTTAACCTTCTTAGAGCTTCAAATTGTTCCTTGTTGGTATTCTTTAAATTGTGGGGGAAGAAATCTGAAGAGATAGTATTATGGCTGGCTATAGAGTGGATGGGATAAAGTTTCTCAATAAAACCCTTAGAGGACAGCCCTTGCCCCCCTCACGGAAATGAGCAGGTGCACTGTCGTGATGGAAAATAAGTCCTGAGTGCAACTTTCCAGGATTCTTTCTCACCAGTGTAGTTTTCCATCTTTTGCAGCTTCCTTATAAGCCTCATGATAGCCTTTATCCTTCAAGAAAATGTGTTAAGATTACGTCTTTGAAATCCCCCCCAAAAAACAGTTGCCACAACCTTCTGAACCGCTATCTCTCCCCAGAATTTAACTGACTCAACAGATGCCCTTGGAAGTTACTGCTTTGATTAGACTTTTTAATAAAGGCACCCTACTAAAACTAACGCATTACTAGGCAACTTGTTTGCAGCCATCCACTGATTGCAAAGATATGTTTAAACAAGTTGTGTGGGGAATTTGGAATCAGCCCGTGAATGTATGAAATGAAACCCACCCTGCCCCCAGTAGCAATACTTCTTGACTTACCCTGGTATATTCATTAATTCACCACAATTCCCCCAACTAGTGCAACATACTTACCTTTTTCCGTACTCCTTCTTGGGTGCTAGACAATTTGAGCAAAACAGGAGGAAGGAATTTAGATATAATATTCTGTAACTGTTCATCTGTTTCAGCATGGCCAAGTCGTAAAAAGACCCGTTCAAGCTGATCTATAATACAAAAAGAAAAAAGAGAACCTAGCACATCAAACATAACCAAGATCAGTAATTTTTATTGTTGAATTCTTTATTTCTATACCACAGATCCTTTCATTGGAGGTTGACCCATAGCTGGTCCTAAATGCAGCTGACCTTAACTCAGCGATGAAACATCAGCAATTCTACTGTTATAACTGTTCAGGTCATGCAAAAAACAATCGGATCATCTCCTATACAGATTTTTATACAGATTTTTAAAAGTTACTTAAAAGACTAGGAAGAAAACAAACGTTCTGTAGGTATCTTCTAGGCAGAGTATGGCAGAACTTTCATCAGAAGCCTTCTGACTGATTAAGCTTCAGCACAAATAGAATCACTGCCCATTACTATGTTGAGGCAACAAAGTGGGGGACTTGTTTCCACCAAGAAAGTCATACTTATGAAAACATGTTAAGCAACACCATGAAGGTGTTCTTAGCAAAAACAAACTGTAATTAACTATATAATAGGCAAACTGCTTCTTCAAATATACTATAGGACTACCAAAAGGGAGGGAAAGTAGAGGTAAAGGGGTAAATATAGATTTAAGCTACACATCGAGCAATGGCACTGATTAGGTATTGATGTAATGATTGTTAATATTTTAGATGTTATAACGGGAATACAGCAGGCACTGAAAATAAATTGCAATGAAATCAACATTGACTATTAAAGATAACTGTTCAAGTCGAATGAAACTTAGATTTCAGGTAGGTACCCACCATTCCCAGAAATGCTAAGCTCACTGTGCCCAAACTGTTTATACAAACAATACGGGTTGTGCTGAATGCCTTCCTCCTAAGAACGTGTAATTTCAATATGTCCTACAAAGAGGGTGCACGTGTAACCTGATCCTGCTAAAAACACCCTGGGGCCCTGCGTCTGAAATGAGCTTCCCGGGGAGGCATTTCACAAACTACCACAGCTCACTGCTAGTGGAATTAAGTGCATCCTGTATGACTCCAGCGGAAAAACTCTTGAACACTTGCCCCTGGTTCCACCTGCAGATTTTGCTGGGTACTCTTTTGCAGGGTTAAATCTTAACACTGTAACCATGTGTATGACTACATGCGAACTCCTTTCGCTCTCCTTAGGAAATCATCAAACTTGGGAGTAGAGGGTTGTGTTGAAGGCTCTCAACATGGATATCTATGTATGGTTTCATCTGAGACTCTTATAATAATGCTTTCTGCATCGAAGTCTGTGATCAATCTAGAATTGTTTTCTCTATAAGAAATGAAGGCTGGGCTGAGCCCCGGTGGCGTAGTGGTTGTGCGTGGGACTGCGGCCCACTGGGACGGAGGTTCAATTCCAGTAGTGGGGCTGGGCCTCCTACTCCCATCGCCGGAGAGCAGTGATGCCCCCCCCCAAAAAAAAAAAATGAAGGCTGAGCCCCGGTGGCAATGTGTGCGGGACTGCGGCCCATAGGGCTAACGGTTCAAATCCAGAAGCAGCTCTTCAGGAACAAGGCTGGTCTTCCAACTCCCACCAAAAAAAAAAATGAAGGAAACTTGTTTACTTGTGTTTTTCTCTCTTGTTCATTGTGACATAAAACACAAATAGATAAAACAAAAATGTACCCATTTAATAGATTATTATAAATACCCACGTAAATACCAATCAAGTCAAGAAAAAGAAAATTTACTTTGAAGCCCGCATAAAGAAAAGCTCTGTAGTGAAATTACAGAATAGGTGAGGGTTGAAAGACGGTGTAACATAAAGAAGCACACTGATGGTCAAAGACGCTTCTAAGTACACAAAGGTAACTAGAAGCAGAGCAAGAATGCCAGAAGTATGTTGACCTTTGGTCTAAGCCAGACCTTGCCTACAACATGCAACTGTCCACAAAAGTGACCCTCTGTCACAGGACACTTATGCTGGACATAAAAGGAGGCTTCCAAAGATTGTGGAAAACCAGAACTAAAAGACAATGGGATTTTCTCCATGAACAGTTTGAAGCCTCTCATACAATCCCATTTACAGGGTGTCTTTGTTTGAAAGACTATCTCAAGATTCCTAAGAATTGGTCTCATTTAGGCAATATTTATGGCAAAGCGGCGAAATGTACAAATTCAAAGGGCAGAAAACACTAAAGAAATCTTGCTACCATGAATAAGAAACTAACATCAAATCTTTCAAATGCAATTTACCCTATGTCCTATTCCCTGCTCATCCAAATTCTACTGCTTCAAGATCCAGCATTCACTCACTTTCACTGGGAAACATTCTCTCCTTATCTAAAACACCCACTTCTTCATGTCTGTATTGAATGCCTACTATGTGCTAGGACTTGGTGGTCCTAGGCATAAATAAAGTATTAAAACCAGGCTCACAGGTGTAGTACCTCATTTGTGTATGGTATTTCTCGTAGAAAGAAAATAAAAGGGAACCCTTCCTAAGGGTGAATCCTGTCTGCAGCAAAGGGGCCTTCTCTACCACATAGTCCATCGCTGCCCAAGAGTCATGCAAATCGCAACCTCTCTAATGCAGTTAGCCCGAATCCTTTTGGTTAAACAAGTTCTTCGACCCTTAATACTCTCCTACCCTTTCTTAATCTTCTCTCCAGACATCCAAATGCATCTAATTTCAGGTCTAGCTCAAATACGAGCACTCCAGAGCTCCTGCCCCAATCTATCCGCCATGAGATCCTGGCACTACAGAATCCCATCTCCTAGCCCTTACCTTCGCATGGAGTATAATTTGAGTCTGATTCCACCCAGATGCTTGCTCATTCTTCTTTCACCTCTACAGGCCTTTGTGTTGAGAACCACATTCTCATGGGCCAGCACTTAAAAGTGTCTTGAATAGTTACTGAATGACCTGATGAATAAAACTCCAAACGGCTGCGGACAATTCTGACTCATAGAGACCCTAGAGGACAGGACTTCTGAGGCTGTAAATCTCTAAAGAAGCAAACCACCCCATCTTTCTCCTGGTGAAGGCTGGTGGCTTCAAACCCCTGCCCTTTCAGTAGGCAGCTCAGTGCTTAATACACGGCTTCAAATGAAAACTTGTTTCCTCACACCTAAGACAAGCGAGGTCAAAGTTTCTATGTCCAGCACCTGTAACAAGGTCAAAAAGGAAATTGATGGTAATTTATAACACTTTGACACTGGAATCTTTGGAAAACGAACTTTTGTTTTTAGGTAACATGGTAAGTTCTTGGGGGCATGGAGTTTAAAAAAACAAAAAAAAGAGTGGGGTTCCAAAAGGTCTGTCTGTACAGCAGAACCTCTTGTTCAAGCTATCAGGAGGGGTAACAAAAGTTACAAAAGTTTTATAAAATAACAAAAGTGTGGAGGGGGTGGAAGAAAATAGCAGAAAGCCAAGCATTCTATGTCTAGCCTTTCCCCATTCCTCAACCTCTTCATAAGTTAACCCTGAAATGCTTGAGGAGATAAAGCATTTTCAGAACTGTGAGCCCAGCGTCAAAGAAAAACATAAGGACTATATGATAGAAAATTCACAAAATTGGGCTGAGCCCCAGTGGCGTAAGTGGTTGAGTGCGGAACTGCAGCCCGCGGCCTTGGCGGTTTCAAATCCACACAAAAAAAAAAAAAAATTCACAAAATTAAAAACAGGCTGAGGCATGAGTATATCTGTACTTTGTCAATCTGTGCAACTGAAGGATCAAGAAGTCCTACTGGGTGATACTCAAAAGCATTTTCTGGTAGATGAAATCCTGTAACACTATTATGTTTCTTTAAAAATTGTATGTCTAACCAGGTAACAACTGGTAATCAGATTCCATTTCATCTACTGATTCCCAAACACTATTTTAATCCACTAAGCGTTACTCTAATACTTGCTAAAATTCAGTCATTGCCAGATGGATGCTTTCTTTGGGAATATCTAAAATTTTGTTTTTAAATGGAGGCTCAATTCCTGTCTCCATGTCACCCTCACCCACTTTTATTGAGACAAATGTACCTAAGAGAAGAATGTCAGCAAGAGCAATAAACCAGGGCTAAACCAGTTCTTCCTGGTTTGGTCATGATCACCAAAGTGAAATCAGAATAAACTCAAATTTGTGAAATTCGGATACAGCAGAATCATAAGCAAATGGGGGAAATTACAGGCCAATGCCCTACTGGAAATGTTATCTCCCTCCTAGAAAACCAGGGCAGCCTGGGTGTTGGAAAACAACCAAATCTCTCCCACAGCTGTCAGAACCTGAGCCTTGCTCCGAGGTGGTGGGGGGCCAAGCATGCTGCTCTAAATGTGCCTGCTTCTCCACCATACCATAGCTCCCACATCAGCTCAACTCTGCCGCCTCATCAAGTCTCCCATTCCAAGGTTTCAACACTAATTCGTTCTCTTCTGGTTACCATTCTGATAAACCCGCATTTTACAAAGTCATGCCTGTTTCAATTCTGCCGCATCTGCCATGGTTAAACCATCCAAACTGCCATGGTTAAACCATCCAAACTAGTCCGAAGCCCTGCAGTAAACAAACAGGACAGGGAAAGAGACAATTCACTGTGGTTCTAAGATCTAGCCAGGGTATCCTAAGAGGCGAGAAAACGGGAACTTTCCCCGGCAATGGGATCCTGAATACGAGGTTCCCGCTGATGCAGTCCCAGCTAGTGTCCTCTCCTGGCAGAACTAAGCCAATCAGACAGGCCATCTCTGGATCCCCAAGTCCACCAGTCTTCCCCCACCAGGCTCAGGCAGTGCCCCGATCTAGAAACCCCAGCACTCCTGCACCAGTCAACACTAGTCAGGAGTTACGGAGCGGGCCAGCTGAGGAGAAAGCAGACCTGGTTTACGGGGATATCCTACTTTTAATGAGTAAGCGTCAGACTCCTGTTGCACTGAGGCCCACAAACATCCCCACATCCCAAGGAGGCCCTTTACCCCCCAGAGATAGCAGCTGGCAGACACTTGGTTAGAAATCAGTGTTAGTAAACCAATGAACAGAAGGATTAGTTCAGCTTAGAAGAGCCAATTTAGGAGAGATAATACATATACGATACAAGAGTTCAGACGGTATTCAAGCTAAACATATGAAAGTGAAGGTCTGTTCAAAGCAGCTAATTACTTACTAGGATAATATATTTGGGTATATAAACTCCACAATGTTATTTTTTAAGTTGCTATTTAAATCTCAGCATGTGTGGTTTGACCTGCTTGCCTTTAAAATGGTAATACATCACCTTGACATTAATACATCGTTCACAGGCTCAAATGTTCTATGGTCAAAAGAACCTAGGAGAACATAACCAATGTACTCATTTTCCTTCTACACAATTTTTTTACTTCTCCATTTCCTATTTCTCTACAAACCTTTCGAATAAAGACAAGAAAAATCCAAAATTTATTCTAAACTTGAATTGTGGTTTCTTAAAAAAAATTTCATTCACATAATCCCTCAAAATTCTGCCTAAGTAAATTAAGATACTATGTACCATCATCAGTAATATACATGATAGTAATGCTATTGAGGGTAGATGGGACATAATCAAATTATTAAATTATTGTTAGAAAACAACAAAGTAAACATTTGAATTGATCAAACAAAATCCTAGGTATTCAATGGATTCTGAGACTATAATATCGGAAATCATATTCTGAATTCATAGTTTCAAAGAACCAATATCATCCATATGCAAAAAGTGGCTTTTCTATCACAGTACATGTCAAAGTGGCAGATTTAGGAGTATCCAATTAGCATGAGTAAGCCTTTCTAAGTATTTCTTTTCTCAGATGTATATTTTCACAAATACTTCCATGATATGTAAAACTCTTTTTTGCAGCAGGGCAGACAATGCTACTGGCGAGCTTATACTCACTGTCTCCTCCTGCACCCTAGAGGGCATCTTCAGGTTCCATCTCTGTCTCTCTGGCTGGCTGATTTCTTAAATTTATAATTAGCATCACAAAGAATAGAGGCTTCGGACAGAGAGACTAACAAGAACTTCCCTAACTCTCAGGATAACAAGAAAAAGGAAAAAAAAAAAAAAACACTCATGAAAGTCTTCAGAGGATATCGATACCTGATAACCTATGCATTTTTAAATGTTACTTCGAAAAAAATGCATATATCCTAAGAAACCAAATCTACTAACCTCTACAATCAATGTGATACATGGTTTATCCAGTCTTGACAAAAATCCTCTGTATCACCATGGTATGTTCATCCACTGGTACATATGCAATTGTATAAAGAATCTATTATTTAGAACACCAGAAAAAAAAGTACAATTAAAAGGACTTACACTTACATAAACTACCATTTTAAAGGAAAAAAAATAACTACTTTTCACTTCTGTGCTAAAATTTTCTCAGGTGGTGCCCTGTTTTGCAAAATCAGAGTGAGGGATACAAATTACAATGATAATCAAGCTGGAGAAAGAGTAAAGAATATTTCCATAAACAGAATTTATTCAGTAGAAGGAACATGCTACAGCTTCTAAAAAATACACTGGTAATTATCACTGAACACTTTAAAAAAAGAACCACTAATATCAATATAACAAATTCTATCGTGTGTGTGTGTAAAATAAACAAAATCTAAATAAAATGTCTGAATTGACAATAGCATTACAGGAAGAATGTTAGTAAATGGGTGTGTTATTTGCACACTATAATCTACAGCTGAGAAGTTAAATGGGTTAATCTTTGCCCTTTTGGGTAACTTTTGGTCTTTCTGAGCATTCCTCATCCCCCTCCCTGGTTCTTATTTGTCACCCCTCTTACCCCTAACTGTAAGCCCCAAACAAAAGTCAGTTTGTTCCCGTGATTTCATCATCTCTCCCAACTAACCCAAGCATCAGAACCAAATGTGTAAATGCCACATCGTTTTTATCTTTCTAGACAGGTAACAACCCTTTAAGATAGCTTTTCTTATGCCACTTTACGGATGAGAAACCATGGCTCAGATGTTAGCGTCCTTGTTCAAGAACACATTAACTAAAAACTGGCATAACTAGAAGTGAAAACCAGCTCTGAATCCGGCCCCAGAAGTTTTAACACTACCCAGTCTCCATATGGCATCTCAATAATTCACTTAACTCATTCACTACAACAATTCTGTCTCACTTTTCTCCATTTCCACCTTCTTAAATCGATCTAAAAGCTATTTCCAACACCTCCATCCCCCTCATCTCTCAGGTCTGATTCTTGGGATCATCAGCAAGTCCTCCCTAGTAACCTTCCCTTAGAAGACCAGTCATGTCTGCCTACCTTAGAGACGCTATCTAGATCATATTACCTCCTTCCAAATCTGCTTCCACTGCCTCAATTTCGCTCCCAAGTGCTTTTTACTTGTCCACTGAGAAACACACCTAATTAGTGTTGGTGCTCTAGTCTTTGGAATCTTCCAATCAGCATACCACAGCCACGTTAGTTCTTATAAACGTGATCCACTCACGTTGTTTTTCTTTAAAGCCTTTGATGGTTCTCTACTGTCTACGGAACAAAGTCCACCCTAGTCATGTTAGCATTCCTACACAAATGATCCCAAAACACCTTTCCAACTCCATATTTTACTCTCTTCCACAAAAAAACTTTACATAGAGCTTAATTGCTTATGCAAACCTAATTTCAAAAGCATTAATCCTAGCAATGCTGTTTATTCTGTCGGCTTTATGAGAAAGAACACTGAGACTCAGGAAGGTAAAACATTCTGCCCAGGATCTCAAATCATAAAAGTCAGGAAGGGCCGGGGCTGAGCCCCGGTGACGTAGTGGTTGTGCGCGGGACTGCGGCCCACTGGGATGGAGGTTCAATTCCAGCTCCACGGAGCAAAGGCTGGGCCTCCTACTCCCACCACCTGAGGGCAGTGATGCCCAAAAAACAAAACAAAACCAAAAAAAGTCAGGAAGGGCCAAGTCTCCAACTTTAAAGTTCAACTTTCCGCAATATTCCTTGCACCCATATGGGCCCTCACACCCAGCCCATCATGTCATAATTATCAATTTTTTGTGAAAATGCACAATATTTTTCCTACCATCTTATCTTAGCTCAAGTTATTATCCCCCTAAGCCTGGAATACTAGTCTCATTCTTTAAGGATTCCGACAAACGTGTTTCTATCAAGCATTTTTCATATCATGCTTATAATGCCCACTTGTTGGCATGAGTCGATGAGTCAATGCCAACTCATGAGAACGCTTGTGTGTCAGAACACAACTGTGTCTCCAGAGCTAGGGTTTTCAAAGTTGGATTCCCACTCCCCAGCCCTCCAAGAAGACCACCATTTCTTCTTACCTCCTGGTGATCTTGAACTGCCAATTAGCAGCAAAGCTCATTGATTGCAACACCCGGAGTTTCCAGTTTCATAATAGCTATTTTTACACAATCGGTATTTACAAATTATATAAATCTCACACACTACAATAAAAGCCTTATGGAGTATGACAATTTTAAGTATGCTTATTGGGGTAAAGCATGCCATATAAGTAAGAAACCCTTCAGGGCAGACACTGGTCAGGCTTGAAACCTGAAATTGGTACTAGACTCCAACCAGTAGAGTACACTGGTAGTCCCTGCAAGTTTAACATCTCCCTTCTGAACACGGTGAAGTGCCCCAAATCTCATCACCATTTTTCTTTATTATTACTTTACTGAATGCATACTTCAAAACAAAAAAAGGAGAAAATTGTGAATGAAAGAATAGAAATCTTAAAAATGACTTCAATTTTTCTTTTTTCACACCAGCTGTTTGCCATCAGCTGCTAAGCTAAAGTTGTCTGATCTAACTCCACCGATGACACTGTCAAGAAACGCCGGGTAATGCAGTTCTGTACAGAGTATAGCCAAGAAAACCCGACGAAGCAATTCAACACTAGCACAGATGGGTCAGAATCACCCTGACTGCAGAGGGTTGAATGATTCCCTCTATCCATTCGTTTGTTTTTATCCAGTTAAATGGGCAAAACGGAAATACAGACTTGAATCATTATGTATCTTTTCTACAAAGAGTAGGTCTGCAGTGTGTATCTCTATCATCTCTTTAAGGCTACTTCACTATGCCCAAGGAATCACATTTAGTAACAAATGCTACATAGTAACAAATGCTACATAGTTTCCCACAGCAGATCCTTTAAAAGACTAAGCAACACTCTAACTAGGTTCTCTGACCAAACTTTGCAACTGACAGCTATGTCAAATGGCTACACTGGAAAGTATTTGCTCTAAATGTCAAATGGCTCCACTGCCTTAAGTATTTGCCTTAAGATCACAAATGTTGTCCCCACAAGAGTTGTCATTACTCCAATGAAGATCAGATTCTAAGGATGCCTAGTAATTATGAAGCCCAGAATATGAAACCACAGAACAGCTGACCAGGTGAAAAGTCACCAATGCCTCTTTCCCTCTGTCAGAAATCTCTGCCCGTTGTGGAAATATAATAACTTCAATGTCAATTTGTCCATGAACTGGCAGGGACTAATATCAAAAGAAAAACTAGCCCACATGGCTAGTACTGAATTCTATTTCATTCCATTCCATGCCAAAGAATTATATCAACATATAAAGCAAGAGTACTACAGACTCTGATCTTAGGTAATTTATAAACTAGAATTGTCTTTAACAGTCGAAGCTGCTGAGCCCTGGTGGCATAGTGGTTAAGTGCGGGGCTGCGGTCCACTGGGCTAGCAGTTCAAATACAGCAGCAGCTCTCCAGGAGCAGGGCTGAGCCTCCTACACCCACCAGAGGGCAGTGATGCCAAAAAAAAATTTTTTTTTAAAGTCAAAGCTAATCCTTCTCTACTTTGGCATGTTACCCCAAAAATGAATATGTTCTGTTCAACAAGAACCACAATCAAATACACTTCCATCGAGTCCATGCTGACCTATAACAATCCTACAGGACACAATAGAACTGCCCCTGTGAGTTCTGAGACTTGAACTGCCGACCGGAGTAGAGCCTAGAGTCTAGTCTTTCTCCGAAGAAGCAACAGGTAGCTTGAAACCAAGGAACTTGCAGATGTTAGCCCACCCCTGAACATACATCAGCATACTGCCACATTCGGTCTGCTAGAGAGCATATTCCTTCTAGACATTAGCAAGACCAGAAACAGAAAATACCTTGGTTTCATTATATATTTACATTTTCTTTTCCAGAGAGGGTAATACTATCTATGGTAGACAAGAATTAGCTAATCTTTAGAATTAGAAAATCCAGGGCTGAGCCCCAGTGGCTTATAAGTGGTTGAGTGCGGGACTGCGGCCCGTGGGCTTAGTGGTTCAAATCCAGCAGCGGCTCTCAGGAGCAGCGCTGGGTAGCTCCCACGACCACCAGAGGGCAGTGATGCAAAAAAAAAATTATAGACTCTTGAGTTCGAGCCTTTACTTTATAATGCAGGTAGCTCCAGCACAGGAGCAAGAAGACCATCAAACTCAGAGGGCTGTTGTGAGGATTCGCTCAGTGAACACTGGCAAAGTGATTACAATACATGATAAATGCCCAAACATTAGCTTCACTATTATTTTTAACAGTTTTATTGGCATGTAATTCACATATCATGCAATAATTCAATCACAAGCTTACTATTATCCTATTTAAAAAGCACCTGACTGATAGTGGGGAGTACATGTGGTTTATGAATAGATAAGTTCTAACAAAACTAAACCCCAATTATCCTACAATTTCTTTGGGCAACTTTCATGCTCCATGATACTATAAAAAAGAGGAGGCTGAGCCCTGGTGGCCTAGTGGTTGTGTGTGGGACTGCAGCCCACAGGGTTGACAGTTCAAACCCAACAGCAGCTCTCCAGGAGCAAGGATGGGTTTCCTACTCCCACCAGGGCAGTGATGCCACACACACACACATAAAAAAGGAATTGGGGGGGGGGTGATAAAGAGAAATGATAGACCCTGCTTCTCAGGCGCTTCTGCAAAGTGTGGTGGGGGTAGATATCACTAAAAGCAGATGGGAACTTAATTTAAATTTGGCACATGCATGACTTTAGCTGAAAAGGTAAAAAGCCTTGTTTTGAAAACTAGAAAATGCAGTGGTAAAAGCTACATATTTCTAAATAACAGACATGGGAGTCACAGAGATTATTACTGTAGCATTATCCATATCATCTAATCAGATAGTTGTTCCTTGTAGAGTGTCCTATTTCCCCAATATTACAATTCTTCATAGAACCAAGCTGTGGTGCTTCTTTTGTATTCTATGACACTGGTAAAAAGTAGTAATGTAATTGGATCAGGTAACACTTCGCTGAGAAGCTAGCAATGCATCTGATTGGAACTGTTCATGGCCATGAGCACCAAGCACAGTGTACAGGAAGTACAGCCTAGTGGTTGGTTAGGAGAGCCTAAGCCACCTGGGGTTCACTTCCTCCACGACCACTCACCTATTTACTTCAGGACCTTGGGAGCTACGAAGCCTGCTCCATCAAACAAGGATAAAATTTTTACTGACCTCTTAGGATTATTCTAAAGAGAAAAATGAATATATATAAAGCACTTTTGAGTAATGCTGGTCTGGAAGTGTTAAGAGGGAAGCGCATTGATGTCTACAATTTATTTTGAAAGATAGATGTATGATCATGTATCATAACCTTGTCAATGGTATCATTTCCGTTATGTGTGGGTAGGTGTGTATATATACATTTTCAACTTCTTTGTTTGCTAAAGGGACATCTCCTAGCCATATATAATAGCCAACAATGATTTGGCGAATTTGTTTGGGGTTATTCAGGGGAGGTGAAATTTGTAAAATTATCTTTTACCAGCCATCTCCCCTTTTATTACAGTCATTCTGAAACTAAAAAGTAATTTAGCTGAAATTTCTTTTTTCTTTTCTTTTTTTTTTTTTTAGTTGAAATGTCCTTGCCAGTATGCCTAGATGTGATTTCAAGGCAAATTATTCTAAGGCAACAATTGCCGAGCATTTCTTTCTTGTTGGAAAAAGAAATATAGAAACCAAGTCAGCAGCTAGCTTAAGGGAAGGCCCAACAAAATTTACCTTCACCCTATCTGGGAACGACCAAAGCACACAGGCACACAACATAAACACAAACACTTCAGCTGCTTTAGAAACATACTCCATTCTTCTTGGAGTTTTGTTACCCCTTCACACTGGCAATTCACCGATGCTAATATGTTTAATGCTACAAAAGGAACTTAAGACATCATCATGTACTATTTCATGATGATTGTTTTTCAACAATCCAAGAACTGCGCTCTCCTGAAGGCCTCCTGCTACTTGACCACTGTCAGGGGACTTGAGAGGAACAATCACCTCTGCAGCTACTTGTCACCACACCAGGAGACCCAGTCGCCTCGAGGCTCCATCCCACCCAGGAGCAGATCAAGTGTTTCAGCTTCCAAAGGGGCACCCATAATCCTGTCCTACCAGCTCTACGTCAAAGTAGCAAGGAACGCTAACCTCTCCGAGCCTGTCTGGTCTTTAAAACAAGGATTAATTCCTACCTGCCTGCCTCACAAGGTTGTTATGAGAGCAAGAGTGAGCTCATACATCTATATAAGCAGCTTTAAACTGCCTAGCATTAAAGACTCACAACTACGATGTCTATAAAGAAATTCAGGAGAGGCTTCAACAACAAACTTCACCAAGCTTGCAACATCTGATACACACTTCAATCCATTTAACACAATAATAACACCTTCCTTGTTTCTGTCATAAACTGGGAGGGGCGGGGGTTGGGGGGGTGTTAAGTAACCTAAAGCCTTTCAACAAACCATTCCGAATGCAATCGGAAACTGTCGTGCAGATCCTGGGGAAAACCGTGTGACACCCCACACGCAGCCCACACCGAGGGTGGGTCTGCGGCGCCTGGGGACTACACTTCCCACAAAGCACCGCGGCGAGCCGGGCGGCAGGCGGGGCGGTCTGGGATTCAGGGTGACCACCGCTCTCCCCGAACATGGCAAACTGCGACGTTCACGAGCCCGTGGCAGCCCGTGGTTTCTCCTCCGAGGAACGAACTGACGCTTTTGCTCCTGCCCCTCCCCCTACGGGCCAACCCCTAGTCTTGACCTTTCGACTGATTATCTAGAGTGTCCCCACGAAGACCTTTCCCTTCGCTTTCCGAAAGGTCCATGTCCAGGGCGGGCCCAAGCGAGCCGGCCAGTGGCCATGGTGAGGGTCGGACGGGTTGAGCGGACCCTGCTCGCCCCCCCCCCCCCCGCGGCTCCAGCCCCGCCGCCAGTCCGGGCGCCTGGGGCAGGGGGCCGGGCTCCGGGGTCCTCTTCCGCCCCGCACGGGGGCGGATCGCGGGCGGAGGTGGCTCCGCCCGGGGCTCCGGTTTCAATTTCGCAACGTGACGGTGCAAACCTGAGGCCTACAAACGCCCGCGGCCGCGTCCCGCCAGGCCCCACGTCCCAGCCCCCCGCACAGCGCGGCCGCCCCGCGCCGGGCCCGGCGCCTCGCGGGCGGCAGCGGACCCGGCCCCCCAGTCCCGGCCGGTTCCCACCCCACCGCCGGCCCCAGCCGGGCCCCGCGCGCCTCCGGCCCCGGCCGGCGGCCGCAGTAGCGGCCGTGGCACTTACTGAGCTCGTCCTGGGAGGCGGAGGCGGCGGCCGCAGCCATGTTGCGCCAAGCAGGGAGGGAGGAGCCGGGAGGGGGAGGGCGCGGAGCGGCGGCGCGGGGGGCTCGCCGCTCGCCGTGCGGCAGGGACCGACCGCCGCCGAGCTCAGCGCCCGTCGCGCCCGCGCCCGCGCCCGCGAGGCCGTCCCGTCGCCGCCGCCGTCGGCGTCCCTCTGGCGGCGCGCTCCCCCAACCCCCGCGAGCTCGCGTCTCCGCCGCTCCCGCAGCCTCGCGCCGCCCCGGAGCCCGCGCCGCCCCGCTGTGTCCGGGTCCCGGCGCGCAGCCCGAGCGGTGGCTCTGCGCCTGGGCGTCGCGGCTCAGCCACCTCCCGCTGGTTTTATATTTAGAAAGAGCTGAGCCATCCTCCCGGCCCCCCCCCCCCGCCGGGCCCCACGCGCGCCCGCCCTCGCTCGCTCGCTCCCGGCTCGTCCTGCCCACCTGCCGCCGCCCGGCGCGCGCGGGAGCGGGCCGGGGAGCACGGAGCCCAGCGCGGAGCCGGCACGCGGCGGCCCACCCCGACCCGCGCCCCCACTCCCACCCCCACCCCCACCCGGCGCCGCCGCCCGCGACCCCGGCGCGGGGCCGCCCCGCGGGCCTCTGACCTGCGTCCGAGCCGGTCTCCATGCCGGCGGCGCCGCCGCGTGCGGCCCCGAGGTGGCGGCGGAGGAGCGGGGCGTGGGTGGGCCTGGCCCGGAAGCGGCGCGCGCTGCAGCCCCGGCGGAGAGCGAGCGGCCGGCCCGGCCCCGGGAGCGCTGCGGGCGGGGCCCGAGCTCCCTCCCTCAAGGTTGGCGGCTGGCACGTCGGCCGGCCCCGAGCGGGCCACGCGCGCCTGGCCCCAGGAAGAGACGTCGACTGGCCGGGGGAGCGCGGGGTGCGGTGGCGGCGGGAGGAAGCCCCGCCCTGCGCCTCCCGCCGAACTTCGCGGCCCCGGCGCTGACTCAGGGCCGGCCAGCGCCCGCCGGGGGCCCGCCCGCGGCCGGCTCGTGGGTCCCCGCGCCCCGACTTGCCACGGGCCGCTGCGGAGCCTCGGGGTTCTGCAGAGTGGCAGAGCTGTCCCACGAAGGCAGATTACGCAGGGACCCTGCTCCAAAGTGAAAGGAACCGAGATGGAGTTCCTTCTTTCTCTTTAAAGCTCGGACGCCAGTCGAAATGTTTGTAGGCGCCCTGGAAATCTTGTTTCGCCCATTCCCTAGCTTCTTACTCAAATACCTAAATCTGTTTTCAGGGTAGCGACTTTGACTTTATGCCAGAGTTCAAGTAACAGAATCGGACTCTATGCTGTACCATCAAGTGACAGGTTTTATTTCTTAGTAGAAGACATCAAGCTCCGAAGTAAATTGGAATTGCATGTATTCCTTAGGACAGTCATCTATAAAATCTTAATCCTAAAATCGTGAAAAAGTATATGTCATTCAGGAGGATATAGGCAAAACCCGATAGTTAACATTAAAAGGCCTTCCTTGATTACACAAATTGTACACCATTGTTATCAAATGTCAAATGATTCTTAAGACTGTGAAATTAAAAGTGAAAGTCCTTCCTCCAACTCCATCCCACCTCTCCAGAGAAAACACAGTTACAACCGTTTATTGTACATCTCTTTAAGATCTTGTCTTTCTACGCATTAATGTACAACCCCATGATGGACTTTGATGAGAACTTAAAAAAAAAACAATAATGTTCTCTAGCAGTCTTCTCTGCGGCACCACCACCCTGTGTTGTCCTTGCTACGTAGAACATGAAGTTGACTGATCTCTTTTGTTAGCGCCCTCCTTCTCTAATTTGATCTGGACGCCCAAACGACAAATGCCCAGCGACCCTTCACAATCATGAGTATATGGAACCCTTCCCTCCTGCCTGCCCACCATTTCCTCCGTCACTCCATAGAGGTTAACTTGTTTAAGAGTTTGAAAATACAACTGTCCCTGAGCATTTATGTGACCATCCACAAGTGCCTGCACCAAGGGCTGGTTGGAGGAGAATTTGACTTTCCATAACATCCCAGAGATCCTGCCAGAACACCTCAGAGTCATAGGAATATAAGGAAATAACCGTCTATTCGCCCATTCTAACACCCCAAAAAGACCAATTAGCAACACCTAAACCCTTCCTATATAGAAATTCCAGCATACCTCTGTTTGCAAATCACATGTATGTGCGTAAAGGGTTTTCTTTGCTGAAGTTGCATCACTCAAGAAATGGCTATTAGCATCTATATTAATGTTCAGAACGTGGGTGTATAAAGTATGAATCTAGGAAAATTGGAAGCTATCAAAAATGAAATGGAAAGATCGCTAGCCCAGTAATTGTTTTTGATAGGGGGGGGCATCACTGCCCTCAGGTGGTGGGAGTAGGAGGCCCAGCCTTTGCTCCATGGAGCTGGAATTGAACCTCCATCCCAGTGGGCCGCAGTCCCGCACACAACCACTACGCCACCGGGCCTCAGCCCCGCCTAGTAATTTTTTAAAGCCCACAGCCATCCAGTCAATTGTAACTCATGGTGACCCTATAGTTTCTTTGACTACATGTTTATAGGAACAGACAGCCTCATCTGTCTTCTGAGTAGTGATTGGTGGGTTTGAACCACTGACCTGCGGTTGACAGTTCAGTGCTTACCCTATTGTGTCCCCAAGGCCCTGTCTTTAGTGATCTGGACTGCACTAGTGACCGCATTCATGGTGTCTGGTGATGGGAATGACAAAAAAGAATGGTACCACGTTTATAGTTATTTCAAGATCTTTACTGAAATACAATGCTGTCATTGGTAAGATCTATATGCCTACCAGGAGGACAACGCAAATATTACTTATGTGTATACACAAACCACTAAAGCCAAAGATGAAGACATGGGCATTTTTACTAACATCTGTAGTTAAAACTGATCAATCATGCAATCGAGAGGCATTGATAATCACTGGTGACTATAACAGGATTGGGTGTTGGAAGACATGACCGTGGTGACAGAAACATTGCCAGAAATAATAGAGTTTTTTAAAAAGGTTGGCTACCTTTTTTCCAGTAACAAACTGGCTATTATATGTAGAATTTGCCGGATGGAATACCAAAAAGAAAAAACCAAACTCACCACCATTGAGTCGATGTCAAGTCATAGTGACCCCATGAGACACAGTGAAACCCACCTGTGAGTTGCTGAGACTGTAACCTCTGTGCTACCACATGGATCAAACTGACAACTATAGAGAGAGAGAGAGTGGAGACACTTGATATCTTCCCTCTGAACAAAGACATAGACCATCCACTGCTCTTAGCCAAGTTCAAGAAAATTAAAACAAGTCCACAGAACTCAAAGTCAGGCTTTAACTAGTGCATGGATTATTTCTTTTAAGAGGACCAGCCCAAGACTGATTTCTATGAGGTGGAGGTTAAAAATGTTCAGCTTTTCCCAACAATACCATTTCCTCATCTTGGATATCAACTACCCCTTCTCTAAGTATTCCCCCCGCCCTCACCTGGGGGGATTTCACAATTTGCTTCAATGTCTCACAGAATTCACACATCATTAAGGAAAGGCATGGCTGTGGAGGGTAGCAAGTCCCCAATCTAGGGATCAAAGGTCAGTCTGGAGAATTTTTCTCAGTCACATTGTTGCAGAAGCTGAGGAAACCAAGTTGGCAGGTCAGACAATGCCTGTTTGACTCATAAGCCTGAGGAAATTGGTAATCAGGTCAGTTGATAGGCTGCTTTCTAAAATCCTAAGGCATAGATGGAGGCCAGTCCACGCCCAACCAGATGCTATATTCAGAGCAAGAGAATGAATTTTACCAAAGCATCCCTATTGTTTGGATGCAGACCACACACCCCAAGGAAACTAAAGGTGATGAATTCAGCCACAGCTTCCAGAAAGGTAGTAACTCAAGTTACATTGAAGATGACCAGATGTTCCACTTTTTAACAATTTAGCAATGTCCTGCGGTGTTTTAAAATTAAATATATCACAATACTATTTTGCATTCTATGAAATTTTTGTTGCTCCATGTAGACCAAATTTTTAATCGAGAACACACACACCCCAGTCAATGGTGACCCGCTTAAAATCTGGTCCCTTGAGTTACATCCCACCTTTCATTAATGTAAAGAACAGATCATTTCCAAAATGGGAGTCTAGTCATCAATATGGAGAATAAGATTTATAATCCATCATTATCGCTCAAGCTCACTGCCATCCAGTCAATGCTGACTCATAACCACCCCGTAGGAGCTTCTGGGACTAAACTCTTGGCAGGCGTGGAAAGCTCCATCTCCTCCCCATGGAGCAGGTGGTGGTTTGACACTGCTAACTTTGTGGTCGGCAGTCCAATGCGTGTCCACTATGTCCCCAGTCCTAGAAGAGTAACTCGCTCCATGGCAAATATACCCTCTTGAGTTTAGAGATCATCACAATAATAGATTTGATACAGTGAACAATAATAAGTAAGAACAAAACCATGACTTTGGTGTGGTACGAACCAAGCCACGCCAAATGATAATAAAATAATAATGTAATGAGTACCTGCTCTATGCCCTCAGAAACCCGAAAGAAGGTCTCTATGGCTCGCGGTTGACTGGTTGGCAATGACTTTGGTGTGGATTTTCTCATCCATTGAAGAGCCCTGCGAGCACATTTGTTACACCCTTGACTCCCAACCAGAAGGTTGGATGTTGAAAACCACTGGCTCTGCAGGAGAATGGCTTCCTGATCTGCTTCAGTAAAGATGGATCCTAGAGAACACTACGAGGCAGATACACTCTGTCCCATGGAGTCTCCGTGACCGACTCAGTGGCAACCTTCTACAGGAATAGAAGACCTGGAGGAAACTATGCTTAGCGAAGCCAGCACAAACGGACAAGTGGTCCACCAGGCCCCTGAGGTAAGCGTAAAAAATGCAAATGGGGCAAGGGAGAAAGCTACTGTACACAAACATTCCTGAGGTGAGGTCCAGGTAGTATGGCAGGACCAGACCAAATCCAGTGACACATAGGGTAAGATACTTGGTGGGGGGAGGAGGAGGAAGAGAGAGAGAAAAGACACAGGTAGTGGGGGAACAGAGCACTAACTCACTAAGGGGGTTACACCCACTAAGAATGTTTATATCTCCACAGGGAAAGAGGGATCAGATTCAACCGGGTGCTTCAAAATGTGAATACAACATACTGGCATGAAGCAGGGAACCAATAGAGTTCTGAGGGCGGGCCCCAATCCCAGTTACATGGACAGCCCCTCTTCCCCCCAGAAAAATGTACTTCAGAAGACAACACTGAAGCTACAGCTCAGGGAGAGGGTCATGTCTGATCACAGCACACAGGAGCAAATGAAGGGATAGGAAGAGAGAGTGGAGTGAATCCTGGCTTTCAGGATGATATCCCTGCTCAGAGCAGCCAGTGCACAGAGGACTATATGCCAGCCCCACTATGAGACATGACATCGCTCACTGACTAATCGTCCTACAGGAGACAACACTGGAGACACAGTGTGGGAATTGTGCCCAACCTGACCCCACAACACTGAGGCAAAACACTAATGGGTGCACAGCAGAACAGCAAGGGGAGCAGAACAAGGAGGTCTCAAGGGAATACCACAAATAGACCTTTGGGAAAGGGCATGGCACCCCATCAGACTCAACCAGAAAACACTCCTAAAGGTCAACAAACAGACCTTGAACTATTTACAGGATTTGATTTTTGTCGTTTTTGTTGTTGTTGTTGTTACTTTGTTTTCTTTCGTTGCTTTGTTTTTGCTCTGTCTTATTTGTGAACATTATTATCTCTGAAGGTCTAAATAAGATAGGTGGGATAAACAATCTGGAGGAGAAAACAATGGGACCAATGGTTCGAGGGGGACATGGGAGAGAGAGAGGCAGGGGGAAGGAAGTGAGTGTTAACAAACTCAGGGACAAGGAACAACAAGTGATCCAAATTCAATGATGAAGATGACGTAAGAGGCCTGGAAGGGCTTGATCAAGGGCAATGTAACCAAGAGAAATTACTGAAACCCAAATGAAAATGAAGCAAGTGAGCATGATAGTGAAACAAAGAAAGTGAAAGGAAATAGAAGAAAGGACGTGGAGACAAAGGACTTTTATAGAAGTCTAAATACAGGTGTGTACATATGTAAATATATGTATATATGATGGGGAAATAGATTATGTGCATAGGTTTATAGGTTTAGTATTAAGATAACAGATGGACATTGGGCCTTGACTCTCACAATCCCTCAGAGCAAAAACACATTATTGTTAAACTGGCATTCCATGATGCTCACCTTCCCAATACCACTGAAGACAAATGGGTGCATAAGCAAATGTGGTGAAGAAAGCTGATGGTGCCTGGCTATCAGAAGATAGAGCATCTGGGGTCTTAAAGGCTTGAAAATAAACAAGCAGCCATTGAGCTCAGAAGCAACAAAGCCCACATGGAAGAAGCACACCAGATTGTATGAGGTGTTGGGATCAGGTGTCAGGCATCAGAGAAAAATCATATCATTGTGAATGAGGGGGAGTACTGAGTGGAAACCCAAATTCTATCTATAGGCAACTGGACATCCCTTTACAGAAGAGTTGCGGGGAGAGGACAAGCCAGTCAAGGTGCAGTATAGTACCAATGAAATAAACAACTTTCCTCTAGTTTTTTAATGCTTCCTACCCCCCACTCTCATGACTCCAATTCTACCTTAAAAACCTGGCTAGACCAGAGGATGTACACTGGTGCAGATAAGAACTGGAAACACAGAGAATCCAAGATAGATCAATCTCTCAGGACCAATAATGAGTAGTGATACCAGGAGGAAAAGGGTAAAGTGGGGTAGAAAGGGGGAACTGATCACAAAGATCTATATATAACCCCCTCCCTGGGGGACGGACAGAAGAAAAGTGGGTAAAGGGAGACGTTGAACAGTGTAAGACATGACAAAATAATACTAATTTATAAATTATCAAGGGTTCATGGGAAGGGGTACAAGGTAGGGGGAAATGAGGAGCTGACAACAAGAGCTCAAGTGGAAAGCAACTGCTTTGAGGATGATGATGGCAAAAATGTACAAATGTGCTCGACACAAGGATGGATGGATGGATTGTGATGAGTTGTATGAGCCCCCCAAGAAATGACTTTAGAAAGAAATATTGGCCATAACTTGTAATGATCCACACAGTGGAATGCCTTTGCATAATGAATAAAGCACAGGTAAGAATATTTTAAAAAGAGTTGTATGATTCCCCAATAAAATGATTTATAAAAGAAAAATTTTTTTAGTGAACAGTTCTTACCTGTCAGACATTTCACCTATGCCCCTGTCTTTCAATTCTCATCATGAAGCTTCGTCTTTATTCTTTCCTTCATCCATGGAATTCATGTGGATGGATTAACTAACTTGCACATTGACTCCCTCTCCCCATCAAAACTCTCCTCTGGTGGTTTCCCTTAGGTTTCTTTCTCCTGGTGCTTTTCTGCTTATCAGTGACTTCCACACACTGCCTTCTCTTTCCCTGCCACCCCTTTCCTTACATTCCTGAGTGATACCACCCTGACAACATGGGCCCTTTTGTGTCTGTCTTACTTTACTCCGCATAATACTTTTGACTTTCAGCCGTATTGTTTTGTTTATCAGTAAGGCATTCCTTTGTTTAGCTACTCAGTAGTTGAATTGTGTGTTAGAAGGGCTTCCAATTCCATCCCATTCCACACGCAGTGGAGAATCATTAAGAAGGGGAGGAGTATGTGAGTGAGGCAGATGACTACTGTGTTAGTCCGGGTAGACTAGAGAAACAAAATTCATAAACATGCATATGCATCTAAGGGAGAGGTTTCCATACAGGAGGAATTGAACACTGAGAAACCAACCCATTCTAGTCCAAGGTCATAAGCCCGATATTAGCCCATATGTCAGATACCAATCTATAAGTCCTCTTCAGACTCACGAAGCACATGCAATGACACCAAGACAATTACAGGCCAGGGGTGCAGAGTCTTGTGTATCCAGTGGCAGTAGAAGCATCTCAGCACTGGCAGGGGTCTCGCTGTGGCTCCTCTGGCTTCCAGGGCTCTGGGTCTATCAGGGTGCTGCCGTGTGTCTTTTCAGTAGAGTGTCTCCAAGGAACTGAGTAGTGAGTCTTTCACTTCTAAGGGGGAAATACAGCCGGATTGCCCAGAATTCTCTGGAGAAGGCCATGCCCACACAGAGGTCTCATTGGCTAGCTCCAGATTGAGAGGCTAGATTCCACCCATAGACTCTTAATCCTTAATTTGACACTAGATTAGGTGACTGCCACAACTACCTAGGATCAGAGCAGCTCAACCAAAAGTTCCAGGCTGGCTGCAGAGGACCAATGTAAGGTTAGCAGGGCAGTAAAAGGTGAGGTCATAAAGGGGTAGCCAAATTACTCTGGTTCTAATAGGCAGGGCGCCTATGCATTGGGCTGGAGCCACATGGTCAGCCATTAGAACCATGTGAGGGAGAGATACGGGGCTTCCAGTTACAGTCTCAGCAGCCCACAGTGTCCCTCTAAGTCAGCATGAACTTGACGGCAGTGAGTGTGGTGTTTGGTTTGGGAACAAGCAATGTAAACCAAGCACCAGTTGGCATATAGACTCAAGGATAAACTGACCTGAATATCAGCTGAGGCATCTGATTTTACCACAAGAACTGCACTAAGCATGTGCTGAAAAACTCGGCTTATACACGAGTATATACGGTAATCTAGTTTGACCCCATATGTGTTAAAGTAAAAATGAGCTCCATAAGGGTTTCAAACGCTAGTTTTCAGTAGTCGTCCATCAGTCCTTTCTTCCAAGACATCTACCTCAATCTTTGAGTTAGCAGTCACCCCCCTGACTGGTTCGCACACCCAGACAATGGAAACACTTGGGTTTAGCCGTGAACAAATAGGGAAGCCTTTGCAGATTTTTAAGCAGCAGACACATGATCCATTTTAGGTTTTGAACTATCTCCCTGGTGGTGGAGGAAACAGATGAGTTGGGGGTTGCCTACAGGAAGCCAGTACAGTAACTGAGGGGTGCAGGGTGGTTGGGGTGGGGGTGGGAGGTGGCGTTGGGACCATGGTGGCAGCTCTGGCTGTCTTGTTTCGGTTAAGTAGCTGCATGAGTGATGGCTTGTGTTGCACACATGGCTGATATCTTTCTGCAGTAGGTCTTTCCCTCTGCACTTTAGAGAGAGGGCTGCCGAGGAAGAAGAAGTTTGAAGTAACCAAACATAGCAGCAGTGAGATTCAACTGGCTCCAGAGACAGCGCTGACATGTACTGTTTTGTTGAGGTCAGCAAACTCGTTAAAATGGCACTTGTACGGCCCGCGGGCTTGGTGGTTCAAATCCAGGGGCAGCTCTCAAGAGCAGTCCTGGGTTGCTCCCATGACCACCAGAGGCAGTGATGCCCCCTCCCCTCAAAAAAACATTCTGAAAAAAAAATGGCACTTGTAATCAGTGTACTCGCAATCAGGGTTCTCTTTAAGGCAGCCACCTAATGTGGAAATCACAACTCCACATCCCCTTACTCATTTCGAACTTCATCTGTGCAAGAGCACCCATAGTAGTGGTCATTCTGTCCATAGGTATAAAAATTAGATGGAACGATGTTTGTAATAGTTATTCATTTAATAAAACTCAGAATTTTCATGAAAAATTGCATTTTTATTCTCTTGCATTTCCCCCCAACAGTCTTATTGGCAAGTAATTTACATATCATAAAATTCACTCATTCATTCAGTCATATCAAGATGTGTGCAATCGCTCTTACTTCACTTTTTGAACACATCTCCATCTCCCCTCTGGTTAAATCTACCTTAAGATGAGTTATGCAATCAAGATCCCTTCTTCTGCTCCCTTCCCCTTCTTTTCCCATTTACCTTAGTATTTGGTCTGCAAAGTCTGTCTACCAGCATATGCCCTCATGTCGGTTAACTCACCAGTCTGAGTTACTTGGGAGAAAATGATGCTTTCCTCATGTGATGTTAAAGGGATCGAATAAAATAATAGACACAAGCATCTGGCAGGGTAAACAATCAATATTGGCTAGCAAACTTCGGTCATCAGTTGCCAGCAAGTGAGTGGCAACCAGGTGCCTCCATCCCAGCTCGTGACTTAGAGGCCAAGACTCTGCATTGTAGGAAGCACTCCAATTTGAACGATCATTGCTCCCCACCTGATAGACTTACCGCACACGGATAGCTTTCACTGGTCTCACAGGAATGCAGTTGTCTTCAAGGGCATACCAGCTCATCCTCTTGCTTCTTCTTCCCTCACTTTTTACACATTAATAATGGAGCTAGACAATGGCAAAGCTGGTCTTTGAGAGTATGTAATCAATTATAGGCTGATGCCATTAACATCTTTACCAATCCACATAGGACTAAGCAGAGCTCTTGGCACACAGAGGTCGGTCCCCTCTCTCTTGGTTAGTGGCCATCCCCTTGACAAAATGTGTGGACATCAACAACATTCCCATAAAAGGGAGCCCTGCCCCACTGAGAGGAACTCATCATTTCATGACAAACGAGATGAGCGACATACAGGTGCGGTGACAGAGATCTGGCACACTGTGAGATGAGTGTGTTTGCAGGGGATGCGCAACCTCCCTCAGCTTCATAGTCACCATCACTATTTTAACAACAAAAATTAAGACAGTAAAACCACCACAAATCAAGATAAGTCTCAGAAAACTATAGGGGCCAGTGTAACTCTGGCCTACAGGGTCACTGGGAGTTCTGATAGTTGTCCCTCTAACTCCCAATAAGGGAGATGAGGAATACTAGGATCCTGAGGGTCTTGCTGGGCCAGGAGGGCTCCGAGAGGTGCCTAATCTGCACAGTACAGGAAAGTATGGCTTTGCGCTTGAGGTGTGTGGAGACCCAGACCATCACATTGATTTGGACTCAAGTCACGCACTCGGTTCCAGAGCATGGCTGATCCACACAGGGTTCCTGGCTCTGGTGCTTATGCGAAGATCTGCAGTCTTTGCTTCATGGAGCCCCCGGGGGAGTTTAGGTGGGTCATCAAGCACAATCCATTGACATCACTAAGGGACCTTGAAAATCATGTGGCAAACAAGGTCTTCCTTTCTGTAATGCAGTGGGTCATGTGTCATGCGATAGCTGCTTAAGACTGAAAGAAGGGGACACGTGATCGCAGACTCGGGGATACCCATGTGTCCCATCAAGACCTCCTGTGTTGTCTTCCTCGAGCCAGTGACAGGTTCAAACATGTAAGTTCTGAGACCAAGTGGCAACTATTGACTTTTCAAGAGCCAGATAGACCGTTCATGGTGTTCCAGGCAGCTCTGAGGAGGTCTTGTCAATAGGAGAAGAGACTTTGCAGAGAAACCAGCCTTGGGGCAGGGTGCAAGCAGAACCCAGAGAAAACAGAAACTGGAAAAGGCTGAGCTCTGCCTGCCCAGGATCTCTCCCAACTCAAGCGCCGCCCCAATTCCCTGCCCAAGAGAGGGAGTGGGAGTGTGTGTGTGTGTGTGTGTACTTGCTCACGTATAGTGTCACCAATGCTAATTGACCATTGTCCACATTTTCCCAGGTAGAATTTTACTAATGTTTCACCTTGCTAAGTTAATGTTATTTAGATATCATCAAATTTATCTTCAAAGACCACAAATTCTTAAAATAAGCATATGGGTCAGTCATCTGGAAGACCAGAGTGTTTTTTAGTAAATAAATCATTCCACTTCTTTTTCTCTCTAGATTTAGCATTAGCCTCTACTCAATTTAGTTAATATCTAGATAAGCCAGCAGGTTCCTGCCTTTCAATGAGTTTGGTTTGGGGTTTATAATTTTGAGGAGGAAAAAAATTTTTTTTTAGAAAACCTGGTGGGTTCCATAGAAATCAACAGGAGAGTGAAACTTAGTTGAGATACAATTTGAGTAGCTAGTGCTATGGTGACCAAACCAGGAAGAGACAAAAGGAAAGCATCGGTCCTTGGTCTTGGAAGTCAGTTGGTTTTTTGTTTTGTTTTCCCTTTATTTTTGGAATGAAAGAAGATAACCAAAGATATCTGATAGGATTTCCAGCATCTTCAGTAGAGCTCTTAGGAAGATACATTCCAACAGAAAATCTCATTAATTTCAATTAAGCAAGCAGAAAAAAAATAAAAAGAAAGAATCCATAATAATACAATGTTCGCCTTGTAGCAAGGCATAGTCCTTCACAGAAACACTGTCTCATTCTTGACACAGCTTCTAAGAAGCATGTGTTGACAAAGCAGACCAGAAAGCAAAGTGCTACATTTTTCAACAGGCTAGAGTGTTACAGCAGAAGGCAGGTGTTTGAACTGCTGTGGAATCTGCTTTGACTCAAGACAAACTCCTGTACAGAGTAACTTGTTTCCTGGTCTAATGCCATCATCAGGAGCATTTTGATGAGAAAGTGCATTGTTGTGATGATTGTGTATTTTTAGTTCTCGCAGCACTACACTGGACAATATTGTTTTAATTCATAAGGCTTACATTGGTTAGTTTTCAAAAGTCATTGTTTTTATGTTCTGTGCAGTATGGGTGACTCTCCTGGTATTTGAAATACTGATGGCATAACTTTCAACATCATAAACATATGGAAACCTACAGGACAGGTAGGGTGAGGTGAGAGGGTAAGAGGATGATAAAACTCAAAGATAGTTGACGTGGGCTTTGCTCTCATTTTCCCTGTTCACAGACTATGAAATAGCAAAGGTATCGATTTGGAATTTAGTTAGAACTGGGGTTTGAGTTCTGGCTTTACTGGCAACTTTATAACTAAGCAAACAGTACCTAGCTTCCCTGAATTCCAGTACGATTATTGGTAAATGAGTGCAATGATGCCAATATGTTTTTAATCAACAAGTTTTTAAAAATAGTTGTGTTGGCACATAATTCACGTATCATGTAATTCACTTGTCCAATCACATTAATAAGAGTTGTACAATCATCACCACCATCAGTTTTAGAACATTTTATTCATTCTTGTCCTCATCATTAGCTCTCCACTTACCCCAACCTCTTCTGCAACACCCCAAAGGAACATTAATTTTGTTAGTGTCTATAAAGACTAACTTATCCTGGATTTCATATACATAAATTTAAATATAGAATAACAAGAGAAAACCCTTAATCAAAAATAAACAGAAAATGTTAAAAACTAAAGCAAATTTTAAATGGATCATAAGGAGATCAAATATTAAGTGTTGATTTTTTTGGGGGGGAGGCATCGCTGCCCTCTGGTGGTGACAGGAGGAGGCCCAGCCTTGCTGCTGGATTTGAAACTCCAACCTAGTGGGTGGCAGTCCTGTGCACAACCACTACACCACCGGGGCCTCAGCCCAGGAGATCAAATATTAAGGTGCTATATTTTAACCTAACTGCATCTGAATAATCCACTTTCCAATGCATAATAGCAAAGCTATTCACATCCCTGGTTCATGATCAGAAGGATTTCACCAAAGGTTTAACCATGTGTTTTTCACCTTCACATTTTGGGGGAGGTAAAAGGGAGTTCAAATGATAAGATTTTACATTTTAATCTAACTACATCTGCCACAATCAACTTTGCAATCCTCTTGGCCTGATAATAAGTCTATTTGTGTCCCTCAACTATGATCAGAGGGGTTTCACCAGGGGTTTAATTCATGTATGGACCCTGCAAATCGATTTTGGACTTCAATTGTCACAGTCTTGTGCAAATCAAGTGTTCACAATTTAGGGCAGTGGTTCTCAATCTGTGGGTCGTGTCTCCTTTGGGGGTCAAATGACTCTTTCACAAGGGTCGCCCAATTCATAACAGTAGCAAAATTACAGTTATGAAGTAGCAATGAAAACAATTTTATGGTTGGGTGTCACCACAACATGAGAAACTGTGTCAAGGCATAAGGAAGGTAAAGAACCACTGATTTAAACCCTGATATCATTCCCCTTACCTCCTTTGGATTTTGATTTATGACCCTTGGATCACATAGGCTAGTTGCTTCTTCCATGTGTACTTAGTTGATGCGTCACTTAGATCACTGCTTGTTTGAAGGCAAGTCTTTATTTTTTTAATTTAATCATTTTATTGGGGGTTCATACATCGCTTTTCCTCATACACAGTTCAATACATAGTTACATATACTGTGTAAGGCAAGTCTTTCATGGCCTAGACCAGTGGTTGGTAAACTGCTGCCCAGGAGCCAAATGCGGCTCTTTCAGTGTGAACATGCGGCTCTGAAGTTACTTTAGAAACATTTGAAGGTTATTATTTCCCATCACGGTGATTTCATTTCATTTGTTTGGAATGGGCTCTTCAGTCTCAAAAACGTGCCACCCCCGGTCTAGACACAGCAAGTTTTTAGACCAAGCAAACCAAATGAGGCATCCAAAAGGTTGAGTAGTTGAAAAGAAAAGAAAGAAAAAAAAAGAGGACTTGCTTTATTTTGTCAAATATTTCACAGGGCTTGAATTCAATTTTCTTATTAAAAATTTGTTGTAGAACACCTTGCAACGCTGATTTATTTCACTTGACAAATATTGATTGTACACCTACTACTTATTTGACAGACTATCATATAATGACATTTTACTTTTTTTTTTATTTTAGGCATCACTGCCCTGGTGGTGGGAGTAGGAGGCCCAGCCTTTGCTCCTGTGAGCGGGAATTGAACCTCCATCCCAGTGGGCTGCAGTCCTGTGCACAACCACTACGCCACCGGGGCTCAGCAACATTTTACTTCTAATAGGAACTTAAGGTTTCCCCTATTTAATGTTACTCTAGAAATGAGGTGATGGAGTTTTTGTAGGTAAATCATCAACTTCTTTATGTATTCAGATACTTTGGTTTGAGATTTACTGTTTCAAATTGGGAGGTCATTAGCACTTTATCTTGCTTTGCTTCCACTTCTGTCTCTCAACTGGATTTTTCTATACTCAGGAGGGGATTTATTTTCCTCTTGAGTGTGCTCATATAAAAGGATACATTGTCCTGGCCATCTATACCTGTCTTACTATCCAGGACAGAATAATTCATGAACTAACTTTGATCGCTGAATACTGTATATACTTGAGCATAAGCGAAGGCACCTAATTTTACCCCAAAAAGTTGGGGTTGGGGGCTTTTTCAGCATTAAAAAATGTGCTGGAAAACCTCAGTTTATACTCAAGTGTATAGGTACCTCAAAGTGGGTGGCCTAAATCACAGAAATTTGTTGTCTCTCTGTCTGGGGGCTAGCAGCTTGAATCCTTCTCATGAGCTCTATGGGGAGAACTGTGTTTGTCTGTTTCTCTCAGCCCCAGGCAAAGCGGTGCATGGCATTGCTGCTTTATCTCTGTGTTTCTTCTCATTGTTTATAAGGATACCATTATGATTCCATTTGGGAGAAAATCTTTACTCTTTCTATGTGAGCCATACACAGTTTGGGGTTTCAATACCCAATCAATGGAAGGTGATGAATGCATTTTGGATGTGTCATGAGGTGTCATAAGTGGGATTACTCCCACTTGCATTTCCCCCCAGGTCCTAGCCTGCTGCTGGAAAAGAAAAGTTGGGGAAGATGATCTCAGAGAAACAGAAAGTCTGCCAGATTGTGCATATTCTCTTCACATCTTGTCCCTTCCTGCAGTGTAACAGTTTATCTCCTACATTATCAGCTCCTTGATCTAAGAACACAAACTAGATGACTTCATTTAGCTATTGGCAGAATGTCAAAAAGGAAAGTTTACTTGTCACACACACACACACCCACCCACACACACACACACACACACACACACACACACACACGCCAATGCAATCTATTAACTCTTTTCAGCCAACAGAAAACATTAAGACCAGTGGTTCTCAACCTTCCTAATGCCAAGGCCCTTTCATACAGTCCGTCGTGTTGGGGTGAACCCCCAATTGTAAAAGCATTTTCGTTGCTACTTCATCACTGTCATTTTGCTACTATTCTGAAATCGGGCAATTCCTGTGGAAGGCTCGTTCGACCCCCAAAGGGGTCATGACCCACAGGTTGAGAACCACTGATTTAGACTCTTCTATACCAAAGGCAACAAAGGAATTGGGAAATTGTAAAATGGAGATGTTTTGTTCACACACACACACACACACACACACACACACACCAAGGGGAATTATAACTACACTGGTGGATTTGGGGGTGGTTTTTTGTTTTGCTTTGTAGATTTGTCTCAGATTTGAGCATCTGGAGTTGACTTCTGGATCTAAGCATTACACAGTGTTTCCTTCTTACCCTTTGAGAAGATGTCTGCATTGTACACGGATTCTGTTGGAATGGGAGTGTCCAATGATATCTTTGGGGAAGTAATACCACATATTTCTTCATTCGGAGTGCAAATCCCAGTCATTGGCGTCAGGGATGGCTTCTTTGCAGCTGTGGTGGCTGAGACAGGGCACTGGAGGGTTGGTGTCAAATTTCGATGGCAGCAGAGAGGGCAGGTGTGGTCAACTCTCCATGAAGGTGCTAGACTTCCTGGCAGAAAGGTGTCTGGTGTTTACTAAAAATCTCACATTAGCAACACAATGTAGCTCAAACGAGGATGTGTCTAAGAGACAGCGTTGTTTGAAGGCTTGCGTATCAACTGATGATGAGGTGGTGGGCAATGTGGACAAGTGCCTGCAGTCTGGGCCTGTGAAGAACTCCCTTCTCCACTGACAACTTTTGGAAGTCGCTCTTCCTGAGTCTTGCTTCCTTTTTCTGCTGGCTGGTGAGAGAATAGTGTCTTCTGAGGCTGCCTTTGTTCTGCTGGTAGGAGCACTGGCCTTGTTCTGGCGGGTGGCAGCAGCGATGGTGGGGAACGTTCAGGGGTTTAAGGCACAACCAACCCTGCCCCTTTGGTGCTTGGTTTGGTAACTGGGGGATACCTTGAACTGAATGGGTGGCTGACGGGAGGTGGGGGGGCAGGGGGCTGAGTGGTGGATGGTCAGAATGGTACAAGCAAGAACACAAAGTGGTTTATAGATGTTTCTGTTTAGTTTTGCTCTTGGAGATGCAGCTGCACAGGTACAGCCATGCAGGCAGTTATCAACAGTAAGGGCACCCAAGGGCCACAGAAGGATACAGGATGACCTTTGGGGAGCCCTTATTTACAGCTCTGCCACCAGTCGCATACATGCACACAAACACACACACACACACTTAAATCCACCAGAAGGACTGCCACCAGGCATACACACACATACCTAAAAGAAAGTTACCAGCCACACATACACACACACATACATGCCCACTAGGACTGCCACCAGCAAGGCATATGCACACACGTAGGCACACATGAACACACACGGATCCAGCAAGAAGAGAGCCCCCAAACCCCCCCCAAACCCCTCTAGAACTGCAGTCACACAACACACATCCATCAGGATGAGAGCCATTAGACCCAACCACACACATCCATGCTCTCACCACAAGTACTGCCACCGCACATGCATATACCACCAGAAGTCCTGACACAAGACATGCATGCACACCAGGAGGATCACAACTGCACACACATACCTATCAAGAGAACTACCTCCACATACCCACCCATACAAATACATACCCCCCTGAGTTTTGCCACCACACATGGATTTGCACACTTACCTATAACCATAGGGGACCTGACACAAATCATACATACATTAGGAAGACTACCACTAACACCTCCCAAAACACACACATTACTGGCCTCAAAACACATATACATTGCTACCACAGAAACACACACACACACCAGTATTGCCATCACACGTGCATTTGCACACACACCAGGAGTATTGCCCTCACACATGCACTTGTACACATGCATACACCAGTATTACCATTGTGTACACATGCACTTGCTCACACATGCATGCACATCCACACACACCATGAAGACTACCACCATCCAGACACACATACACAACACATACATTCACCAGGAAGACCACCATCAGCCACATGCACCCACCAAGAAGACTGCTGACACACCCCCACAGCACGCTGTGTCTCCTAGGATGACTGTCACCACATGTGCACATACAGACCCACCAGGAGAACTGTGATCATCAGTACACACATGCACTTACCAGGGAGACGGTCACCAGCTACATACACACACATGCACACAAACCTTCTAAATAGACAGCCATCAGCCGCCCCCCCCACACACACACACTCTCAATTCCACTAGGAGAACTGCTACCACACATTGACTCACACACACACAACCACCAGGAAGATTATCATGACACATTCCACACTTATGTACTCACCAGGAGGACTTCCACCACATGCACGCAGGAACCCACCAGGAGGAATGCTCCCACAGGTGGGTACTTGTCTCTCTTGGTGTGTGTGTGTGTGTGTGTGTGTGTGTTTAGTGTCAGTCTTCCTCATGATCATTTGTGTGTTTGTGTCTAAGTGTTGGATGTGTTTGTTGGCTCTCTTTGTGTATTTTCCTGGTGACAATCTTCCTGGTGGATGTGTGGATGTTTGTGTGGTAGCAGTCCTCTTGGTGCATTGTGTGTTGACAATTCTCCCTGGTTACGTGTGTGAGTGTTGGCAATCAAGCCTCTTGGTCAGTATGTGTGTCAGTCTGCATGTGTCAGCTGTCCTGGTGTGTGTTTGGAAACTTCCTGGTGGATTCATGCGTGCATGTGGTGGAAGCCCTCCTGGTGAGTACCTAAGTGTGGAATGTGTCATGATAATCTTCTTGGTGGCTGTGTGTGTGTGTGAGTCAGTGTGTGGTAGCAGTTCTCCTAGTGGATTTGAGAGTGTGTGTGTGTGTGTGTGGGGGAGATGATGACTGTCTATTTAGAAGGTTTGTGTGTATGTGTGTGCCTGGGAGTAGTCTTTTTGATGGGTGTGTATGTGCATGTGTGAGTCTAGTAGCAGGTCTGTAACTATGGAGGCCCTCAGGGATCATCCTGTATCTATGTCTTTCCTGTATCCATGTCTTTCCATGGGAGTTCTGTGGTATATTGGCATTCCATACTTCCCGTTACAGCTGGTGGAAACTTCTAAGCCTTCTGGGTGTACTTGACTTGTCCCTGTCTTACTGATGGTCGCGAGACTCTTGGTGTCTTGGATGTATCTTTGGCTTTACAGATGGTTCTGTGGCCTCTAGGTGGTCCTTGGTTTATCGTGGTCTTAAAGATTCTGTGGCATCTCCATGTCCCTGATGGAAGGTTCTGAGTGCTGCTTAGGCTCTTGATAAGCTTTGAATGAAAAGGGTGGAGTTTGACTCTGTGGGCTTACCTGGATTTACTCTTCTGGTTGCTCCACCTGGCATGATTGGCCTTCTTCAACCTCTGGGGCACTTGAGCCTCAGATTGTTAAAGGTCACAAGAACATGGAGGATGAAATCAAGGTTCTCGGTGGACAGCGATCCTAGTTGAATCTATTTGGGTATAGGCTTAGAAGTCTTGAACAAAGTCTCCATCACAAATGCCGTGGTCATTGTTGGAAAGTGGGGAGACATATGCTGTGTGATACCCACCCAAAACATCAGTCAATGACCCTGTGCACTCAGCCCTAAGCAGGCTCTGGAAACCAGGCTCTGCCTCCAGTGTGACTGGCAGAGGGTTGACGGTAATGATAGCTCTTCAGACCTGAAGACATGGCGGTCACATCCAACGTAGGCTGCTCCTGAGTGTTTGGGTCCCCGGGGAAGGAAGGACAAGGTTCGGAGTAGTCAGACTTCCAGGGAAAGAAACCCAGGTAAAGTGAGGCACTATCCTGTGCCAGGACCTGTCTCATTGTGATAGCATCTCTGAAGATAAAGGCCCTGAGCTGGCAGTCCCCGGGGAAGAGGAAGTTAACATGTCCATGGCAATGAGCAGCTGTGTACACAGATTAGGGTGCGGGGATATGGGAACCATGTTTGGAAAGGCTCTTCATGGCCTCCAGGTGGACCAGTCAGCTGGATCTCTTGTTCAGGGTGGGAGGGTCTGTCCCCACTGTCTACCAAATACAGCTGACATAGGTGTGTACTCCAGATGTCCCTGAAAGCACAGGGGGAACATGGAAGACTCTGTGCAAGAACCAAGCTAAGTCTCATCTGGTGACCTGAAGCAGGGTAGATAGCAGATACTGGGGACTAACCCCCACCTTGACCTTGGCCTTGTTCTCACCACCATCATCTCTACCTGTTTCCTCTCCTGCTGCCCAGCCCCAATCCCTCAGTGTGTGTGTGCCAGCGATGCACACTGCCCATGGATGTGCAGCCTACTCTTGGAGGCTCCCTCTCTTGCTCCCTGGGTTACCTCAGGTGAATGTCCAGCCCCTGGACTCTCAGCACTTACCGTGATGAGAAGATGCCCAGGGTCCTGTCAGTAGGGCCTGCTTGAACTTCTCTGGTGTACTCAGACTCTGTGGTCGCTGGTTAAAGGTTATGAGAACTGGAAGGGTGAAGTCAAGGTTTTCTTTGGGTGATGGTCCTATTGGTCCCAGCTTTAGGGGGTCTTAGAGTGGGGCCTCCATCGGAAATGAGCTTCATTGCTTGGCAATGAGGAGCTGTGTGGACAGATTACGATGCAGGGATATGAGATCTGTGTTTGGAAGGGCTCTCGTGGCCTCTAGATGGACCAGTCAGCAGGATTCCTTGCTGGGGGCTGCTCTCCACTGTTTATGCAGTCACATAAGCCTGCACTCCTGATGTCCCTGACAGTGCAGGGGGACATGGGGAGGCCCAGTGGAAGAAGCAAGCTAAAGTACATCCCATGGCTTAGATCAGGGAAGATAGCAGGTCCTGAGAACTTACTCCTGCCCCTGGCCTTGGTTTTGTTCTCCCCTTATCCTCTGCACCTGCTCCTCTCCTGCTGGCATGAGCTCTCAGGGGGTGTATGCCAGGAGTGCCGCCGTCCATTGGGTTGCAACCTGCCCTGACATTCCTCCTCTTGTTCCTCGACTTACCTTAAGGCTATGCAGCCCCACCCCCTTTGCCCCACCACCTCCTTACCCACCTCTAAGGATAAGGGCATGAAGAAAAGACTCCTAGGATTCTACTTGGAAGGTGGTTCTCATTGCTCACAGGCTTAGGGGCTTTGTCAGAGTCTGGATCAGGTACTCTCTGTGGTCATGATTGGAAATCTTGGTACAGGTGGGAAGCACACGCTACATGAGACTCACCCACAGACTAGGCTGAACACCCTCCCTCCTCTGCCCAGGCGGGCTCTGGGAGCCAACCTCTGCCTCTTGCATGCTGAAGGTGACAAGAGCTCTTCAAGCTGGTAGGCAGGGCTAGCATCTCCCGCACGGGCTGCTCCTGAGAAAAGGTGAGCAAGGGTCTCTGATCAGGCGCTGTCTGAGGGAAGCCCCGTTAAAGTGAGGCAACATCTGCCTACTGCCTGTTCCAGCTATCCCTGATGACAAAGGCCCCCTGGGCTGCCAGGGTCAGGTAGCCAGCCCAGAGGGGAGGGGAGGGCTAACATGTACAGGGCAATTGTGACCTGTGTAGACAGGCTGGGGGACAATTGTGAGCTGGGCAGACAGGCTGGGATGTAGAAACTTGGGAAGGGTCGTGTTGGAAGGGCCTTGGGGTCCCCAGGGAGACCAGTCATCAGAAGGGACACTGCAGTGATAACAAGCCTTCCACCATTCCTTAACTGTGAGTGACAACCAGGACACAGTTCATGATGGCCAGGTCAAAGGTTATGCAAAGCTGTGTTGACCTACTGTTGCCAGATGGCCTCCTCAGCTCTGGCTGCCACATCAGAAAGGCCACGGGGAGTGCCTTTCACTAACAGACACGTATTTTCTCACGGTTTAGGAGAGGAGAAGGTCCCTGACTCTAGGTCAAGGTTCTGGGAAAGAAAGGCTTGTGTGTCCACTCCTTGGCCACTTTCCTGTGTCTGGCATCTCTCCTCCCCCTCTCACTGTGTTTGTGCCAGATCTGCTCTTCCCCCATCTAAAATGACTGTGTTCAGCGGGTGCCCTCATTAACATGACAAAGACACTCCTTCCTCTTCCCAAGGGAGCAGGGTGAGGATTTTCAGCACCTGCTGCTTTGGGAGCCAGTTCTAATCTTACCACCAGGCTCCCACACTGGCAGGGACAGAGAGGAGGCCCCAATCCCAGCACACCATGGGCTTCCTCTCCCTCTGTGGCTGCTCAGAGCCTGGCCTGACTCATCGAGAGACCCTGCCTTTCTTTTTACTGTGCAGAGCTCTGTGGGCATGTCCAAGTTCAGCCCCTTGTAAACTGGTTGGCTGTTCACCTTACCCTTCTTCTACCTTGCGTGCATGCGTGTGTGTGTGTGTGTGTGTGTGTGTGTGTGTGTGTGAGTGCGTGTGTGTGTGTGTGTGTGTGTGTGTGTAGAAGAAGAAGCAGGAGAAGAGGAGAAGGATGAGGAGTAGAAAGAGGAAGGAGGAGGACAAGGAGGGAGCAGTAGGACGACGATGAGTAGGAGAAGGAAGAAAAGGAGAGAAGAGAGGAGAGATGGTATGTGCTGTTGATGTTGATGGCCTTGAAGCCTGCCCTTGTGTCCAATTGTGGGTAACATGACTCACTGCCCTGGTGCTGACCTCTGACAGCAGTGAAGGCATCAGCTGGCCAGGCTATGGGGCAGGGTACCCTTCCTCACCTGCTCACTGGCTGGTTTCCAGAGTCTCACCTAAGACATGCAGACATTGTCTGGAGTCCTGGTGAAAAAGGCTTCAGAAAGGCTGGCCAAATAGTGGGCATCTGAAGAACTGGGTGCCTTTCTCGTCAGAACCACAGAGCCGCTGGACTTCAGGCAGAGGCTACGTGAGGAGACTCCCTTCCAATGTTCCTACAGCATTGACCCTCAATTCAACTCAGCCAACCCAGACACAGGCCTGTCTTCAGTGGGCTGCTCTGGGTGTAGGGACCAGGATTCAGGGGGCAGTCAGGAGGGGACTGCTGGGAGGTACCTAGAACTGCTCTGGGTCCAGGGATTGTAGGAAGGTGGGCCAGGAACTTCAAATCTCTCAAAGGCCAGGTTGTGGGCTCCCTGACTTGGAGAATGGGGGCCCCAGCCCATCCCGTGGAGGTGGCAGGGCCACCTCTCAGGTGAGCTGATGTTCTGTTTCCAAAGATGGTGACCGCAATAGAGACTGGACCAGGCACCCTTAACTGGAGGAATGAGTGGTCATCTCTTCCAGGGTGCCCATGGAGCTCCCCCCAGCACAGACCCCATCTCCAGCCTCCAGCCTCTCTTCTTCCCTCCCCACAGGACCTGCACCCCAGCTCCCCTGGGTGCAAACAACATTCCAGAAAGGCAGGGTAAGCTGGTTACCATGGAGCCCAGGATGCCCCAGAGACTTTGTTTGAAAATTTTAATTCTTCCCTAGAAAAACAAAGCAAAAAGAAACACAACAAAACCTCGGTTTGCACGTGCCAATCAGAACTATGGAGGTGTGGGGCACCAACATGTCCTCTTCATTGGACAAGACAAATCTTTCCAGTGCTTTGTCCAGTCCTTGTACACAAGCCGCTGTAACTAAAGATTCACTTTGAAGAACAAAGGCCAAAAAGCAGTGGTGGGATTTGGCCAGTTCACACTGGTTCTGGAGAACCCACACTTCTTTTCCTGTTGAGTTCAGTCAATTGGAAGTTAAAGTAGCCCTTCTAATCAGGGTTCTCTCCAAGGTGGGTGGCTGAGCAGCTGCCCAATATAAAAATGGAAAATATTAATTCCTTACTCTTTCGGAACGTTCATCTGTGTAACAGTGCCTTCTAAGTGCCCATAGTAATAATGTTCATTCAAAGGTAAACAAATTAGATGGACTATGCTTATATTATTATTTATGCACGTCACAAAACTTGTTCTACTTTGGATGAACTACTACATTGTTCGGCCTTGGCGTTGGTTCTTTCAGTAAACAGAGGTAGAACACAAAGTGGTGAACACAGAGGGTGACCTGGGCTCATTGCTTCCAACGTGTTGCCCCCAACCCCCACCAGATATCGAGGGCACCGATATCCCGCCACAGGGGGTCCACACTAGGAAGCTCCCACACACAGACCCACTAGAACTAACGACTCCCAGGGTTATGTCATCGCCCACTTCGGAAGCCATGGAGGAATGTTCTTCCATGTGGAAATCTCATGCCAGGATGCACGTGGTGCTGAAGAATGTTTCTGGCCAGCAGCAGAGGTAAACGTCTCAATGCCACTGAGGGCCGCCATTCCAGCAGAGACATCCCGACCTAAAACTCTTGTCAGAAGTATTGCTGTAAGTTCAGCAGCAGAAGAAAGGGTGTTTTCAAAGATGAACATAATGTGTTCAGCATAGAGAATATGCAGCATAGAATAATACATGCAGCATGACTGTGGTCTAAAGGCCCACCGCTAAAGGAAAGGGATCCCGCAGTGAAAAGATGGTTAAAGAGAAGCCCCACAGCCGAGGATGCTCAGATAAAAGTGAGGTTGCCAATCAAGAAGCAATATGAAAATATAATAACAATTTTGTTTTACCACATATTATTGAGTATTCTTCTCTAACATCTTGAAACTCATCATCTGATTTTGTGTACCCTCCTTTTTTGTTCATATTTCGGTGTTCGCTGCATACAGTAACAACTGCCTTTTGGATATAGTTTTTGAATACTTGAAACCATCACTAGGGCAGCAAAGCAGTTGTTAAAAGATTTTAATCCACAAGAACCGGAAACCCGAGAGGTTGCTACGCCATCAGCTCTGCCGCAGGCCTCCCGGGCTGCACGACAGGAATTCTGCAGATGAGGCCCCCAGCCCCTTCCCAGTGAGCACGCGCAACAGGCTGGGCTGGAGCTGAAGGAAAGCCCTAGGTTTGCGGTTTGGGGGCGTGGGGCGGGGGGAGGGAGGGTGTCTCATCGGAGGGCTGCCTTCCTACGCAGGCGCAGTAGCCACAGGTGGCTTGCGCGCGCAGCTCTGCGGGCCGGCGTCCGGAAGCTCTTTGGAGAGGCGGGTCCTGAAACAGGTATTGCCCCGGCGTCATCGATTGAGGGCGGGGCCTACCCCGGTGGGGGCGGGGCCTCGGCACTCGCGGGGCTGCTGCGCCAGGAAGGGGCACACTCCAGGATGCAGCTGCCATCGGATTTCCTCCTCCTCTTCTCTCCGCTCACGCTTTCCCCACTTCAGCACTACGGATGTTTGTTTTGCGGGGAGTGTGTGTGTGTGTGTGTGTTGACGGTGGCGGCAGTAGCAGACGGATCCAAATGCCCCCTGCGGAGCAAACCTGCCCGCCGGTTGAAAGTCGCTGTCTGCTTGGTATTTTCACCGAGCCCCTCTTGTCAGTTCCCTAGAGACCAAAGTATCTCAGCCACCACTTGTTCTACTTTGGGTGAATGGCTACATCTTTACGCCTTGCCATTGGTTCCGTCGGTAAACAAATGTAGCCCGCAAAGAAAGAGGCCAACACAGAAGGTGACGTGCGCTCATTGCTTCCAGTGTGTTGCCCCCAAGGCAAGGGGGTGTTCCCCCACAGACGTTCCACACTAGGAAGCTCGCACACACAGACCCAGTAGAAATAACGACTCCCAGGGTAATATCATCGCCCATTTCGGAATGTTCTTGCATGTTCTTCCGGTGCCTTTCCTAGAATCAGCTATCCCGTAGACGCTTCCTGTTGGAAAGGGGGATAACCGACGCCCTGCGTGCGGAGCGCTGGGCCCTGTGCCTAAAGTCGGTCATCCTCGGTAGAATTGCATTAAGTAGGGGATATCGCTCTCTCTTGCTATATCCCAGCACGGTTCCGCCGTCTGTGAGAATAGAAAACGCAGTCTTCACTTTAATGCAATGACATTAATTGTGTTGCGTGAAGAACATTTTAATTACCTTTAAGTAACTCTTTTGACCTGCCAAGAAAGTTATCTTTTCATTATAATAGTTGAGCAGTGCTAATCTAAACTTCTAGGGGTTATGTGATATATATGTGTGTATATATATATATATATATAAAATCAGGGTCAGTATTTTAAGTTTAACAACAATTTGTTTCACTTTAAAAATATGTATCTCTTGTCAGTTTCCGAAAGACTATAAACTGAGCCCATGGAACCATTGAATTAACATTGAGACCTTGCTGTCTATAGTGCCTGTGGGTGGACCATTAGACAGAATTCAACCAGAGTCTAACGGGAAACAGATTCTTGCTAGTAATCATACTGGGAGCTGTAGCGCTCCTGAACACGCCCTACTTTCGAGTCAGCAAAACAAAATCCTAGGAATGGATCTCCCTGGAAATCAACACACAATTTTAAAGGGGGTCGCTACTGATCCAGAGTTTTCACCACAGAGGTTCTGGTGGTTTTGGTACTCAGGAATGGATCAGCTCTGGGAGGCTGCACAGAGTGGCTCAGACCAGATACACACACACACACACACACACACACACACACGAACAGATTTTAGAGCTTCTGGTGCTTGAGCAATTCCGGGCCACTTTCTCCAGAGAAGTCAGGATGTGGGTGGGATCACAGCACCCTGGTAGCAGTGAGGAGGTGGTAGCCCTAGTGGATGATTTGACCCAAGTTCTTGGGGAAAAGCAAAATGAGATTTAGGGGAGGAGTGAAGAAGAGGGCGCTCCAGGAATGAAAGTAACTCCCTCTATGAAAACACCTGACTGCCAAGGAGATGTCTACAGTTTTTAGTATGAAGTGTGTTTGAATTAGCCCTGCCATTTACTCTGTGATTTGGGCAAGGAGACCCGGTGAGGTAGTGGGTTATGCATTGTGCCCTTAACCACAAGTTCAGCAGTTTGAAACCTCCAGTCATTCCTTGAGAGACAATGAGGCTTTGTACTCCCAGGTGTCACAGTCTCACAAAATCACAGGAGACGTCTACCCTGTCCTATAAAGTTGGTGTGAGTCAGAATGGACTCAATCCTGTTGAGTTAGTTTGTACGTAATCTCTCAGAATATTATTGTTTATTTTATTTATCTACTTTTTTTACTAAAAGGGAGTGTTTATCTTCTCCATAGAGTCCTGGGTGGGTTATGGATTGGACTGCTGACCATAAATTCAGAAACTTAAAATCATCGGTCACTCTTGAGGGAGAAAGATGAGGCTTTTGCTCCTATAAGGATTCGCAACCTTGGAACCCCACAAGGGCGGTTGTGCTCTGTCTGCAGGGTTTCTGTGAGTCGGAATTGACTTGATGGAAATGACAGAACTTTGCCACAGTTTGGTGATGAGGTTGACTATAGTAAGGCTTAATCCATGGTAGATACTTCCAAAACCACATCAAACCCACTGTCTTGGAGTCAATACTGACTCTAGTGACCTTACAGGACAGGGTAGAATGTCCCCTTTGAATTTCTGAGACTGTAACTCTTTAAATGAGTAGAAAATCCTGCCTTTCTCCCAGTGGATGCTTAAGACATATCATTTTTTTCCTTTTTAAAGGGTCCCTTAGAAATGAGGGATGGTATCTATGAAATGTTCGGATTCAAGGATATCTCCCAGCCTATCCAGTAGAAACTTTCTGCAATGATGAGAATATATTTTGTAATGTTTTGGAGAATTCAAATGAAGTACTTGAAATGTGGGTACTACAAATAAGGAAATGATTTTTAATTAAATCATCTAGGCACATATGGCTAGTGGCTACCATGTTTGATAGTATACTTTGAGAGCCTTTGAGAACAACAAATGAATTATATTTTCATGATTGCATTATTACGAATTACATCTAAATATATATAAAATATAAACTGAATTGCAGCATTTATAATTACATCGTTATAATGCACGGTGTAAAGATTTATAGGGTAGAGAGCCCATTGTGGGAGTCCGGCTAAACTTTTATGAAAACCATCTTCTACTCCAAATATTGTTAGCTTACTGTTTACCATAGGGCTCATTGTACATTTGTGTGACAGTTTTTATTTTAACCAATAGTTTTAAGAGAGCTAAAACTTCAACCTAAGCTCATTGCCATCAAGTGAATGCCAACTCATAAAGTCCCTATAAAGTTACCTAGGTAGAAGATGGTTTTGAAAAATAACTTTCCTTTGTGTCAAGAAAAACTGCTGACCATTCAAGGCATTTTGTACATTTAGTTTCTATGTTCAGAATCCCATTTGCCTTTTTTGGAGTCTGCTGGTGAGTCTATAGTAGATTCTGTTTTTGAGACCAACATAGTGCTATCATTCAATGAATAACTTTGACACAACCAAAATGATCGAGTGAATTAGCATATGAAAGAAGCACACTGTTTTGTCCTAATGCATCTTATAAAGGTTTACATTTTTAAAATCCTTATTGTGAAAAATAAAACTATGGATCAGTTTTTGCTGGCTTAGGAATGAAAAGGATAGGTTATGGAGAAAGGGAGAAAACTTGGTCTTTCATAGCTTGAGCTCTTACAGGAAAACAGTATCTGTGGTTGTCTTTGTTTTAAAACTTGCAGCAATTGTTTTCCTGTTTCTTCTAAACTTTTCATCTAAAGGAGCCAAGGAGCCAAGGATATATATATATATATATATATATATATATATATATATACACATATACATATATATATGAATATTTCTGGCTTGAAGAATATTATTGGAAAGACTGGGCTGGATTTTTTTTCTCATCCCTCCCCACTCTCCAGATGTGCTCTCCCCACTTCCCCAGAGAAGAACCCAGAAGAAGATCCAGTGGCTGCTGGTTGCCCAAGCCCTGAGTCCTTGGTAAGTTTCTACTAAGTGGTCGAGACACAAAATGAATAGATAGTCTCTCTTTCAAGAAACTTTTACTTCATTCTTTGTGTGTTATTTTCCCCCAGAATGTGTTATAATTTTTAAAAAGTGTTTACTGAACTCCAACAAATATTCTTGATAAAATTAGGAAGATGGAGATATAATTGTACTTCCTTAACATGATAAAGATTATCTGTAACTAGTTACTGTTGAAAAGTTGAAAACAGGTCTCGTTAAAAATATCATTAAAATATTAAAGATATCATTAAAAAGAAGGATATCTAATCTAATTGCTATGAATCAGCATATTCAAACCATTCTAATTTATTAGATTAGCTGGAAAGATACATACCGACATTTTCTAACCTTCCTTGATAATTAGATTTAGTCAGAAAGATTTTTTTTAAGGTTTGACTTGAAAGAAGTAAATACATATTATATGCAGGCAATATTATTGTCTGTTTGGAAATCCTCAGAAAAATCAACTGAACTTGTACTGAAACTCATAATAATTGAGAAAAGAAGCTGGCTATTAATCATGTTTTTTGTTTGGCATTCATCATGAATTAAATTCTTCATGAAAATGATAAGTGATGATGCTAAAGTAAGTTTATAATGGCTCCCCCAAATATTCCTTGGTCCTAATCCTTATAAATACTACTTGGGGGGAGGGGAATGCGTCTTTGCAGACATGATTAAGTTGAGGATTATGAGTTGAGATTATCCTGGCTTATTATTGAGGTGGTCCCTAAATGCCACTATAAGAGTTCTTAGAAAACAGAGGGAGATTTTCACAATCCCACAGAAGAAAAGGCCATGGGAAGAGAGGAGCAGAGATCGGGGTAGTGAGGCAATAAGCCAAGGAACACTTGCAGCCGTGAGGGCTAGAAGTGAGCGGTCAGCACCTCTGAAGGGTGCTGATTCTGGATTTCTGCTCTTCAGAGTGATGAGAGAATACATGTCCGGTGTTTTAGGTAACTTGTTACAGCAGCCACAGGAGAAGGATAAAAATTGTTTAAACCACTCTGCTGAATGCTTCAAACGCCATGCAGCCGATGTTATAGAAAGTATATTTTAATGAGGCGGTATGCATGTTTTATCCCTTTAAAGAAATTTCTAGTGGGTGTGTGTTATGGAACACAGATTCTTTTTTTTTAATTTTTTTTTTTTTTTTAGGCATCACTGCCCTGGTGGTGGGAATAGGAGGCTCAGCCTTTGCTCCTGTGAGCGGGAATTGAACCTTCATCCCAGTGGGCCGCAGTCCTGCACAACCACTACGCCACCAGGGCTCAGCCCTGAACACAGATTCTAATAGATAGTAATTGCTACTGAGGACCAGATCATGGAGCCAAAAATGTTGAATTAACCGGAAATTAAAATTTGTTGTGGCTGATATTACTCAAAAAACTTAAACTAAGCCTATTACTGCCGAGTCAATTCAGAATCGTAGCAACCCAGTAGGGAGAACCGCCCTGTAGGTTTTCCATAGCTGTGAATCATGACAGACACCGACGACAGTATTTTTCTCACTTGGAATGGCTAGTAGGTGCAAATTGCTGCCTGTGGCTGGCAGCAGATCAAGTTCATCACTGTGCCACAAGGGATCTTTGATATAACTTACATATTTAATTATTATGTTTAGTAAGCTTATGCTAATTCTATAAATTTGGAGCATGGGAATGTCAACTGTAGCCTTCATTTAGTAGTTTTCATTCTAGAAATCAATGTGAAATTTGTTCAAGGTTAATCATGTTAATACAAGAAAATCCTTGTACAGTCTTTCTTTCCAGGGTTTGAAGGAGTGAGTCCAGGATTTCTTATACACATGCTCTGCATCCCTTTTAATATCAATGAGAATCATATTTCTAATATAATAGCTTCCCCCTAGCATTGGAATTAAGAAAAAGAATGCTATTAAAGCTATTACTTTATATCCTTTATATATTACTTTGTATTCTTTGGGTCTCTCTGGAGACAATCTAATGCAAAAGGTCTATGATTGGTGTTATAGGGAACCGTGACATTCAAGGATGTGGCCATGAATATTTCTAGAGAAGAGTGAGAAAGATTGGAGCCTTTTCAATAGGAGCTGTTTGTGGAAATGCTGTTAGAGAACTTTCAGAACCTTGAATTTCTAGGTAAAAGAGATCATCTCTTCATGACATAGCATCTAAATTGAATATCTCAAAAATAAATAAATAAATAAATTGGATATCTCTTTGACTCATAAGTATTATGTGACATACTTTGGCTTTGTTTTGGTTGGGCATGTAGTGACTATGATTCCTATGAATCATATGAGTCCTATGAATGTGCTTTTCTTCAACACTCCATTCAAAGAAGGATTTTTGCTTCATTAACTAGAAATGTATCATTTTGCTGTCCCTAAGGCCATGTCTTCCCACATTTCCTCCCCTGATTCCAATATTGACACTTCTGTGCTTGAAAATATCTCTGTTTTCCCTGACAGGCCAGAAGCTATGTGTAAATAAATGATAAATAACTTTATTCCATGTATAAATCATGGTGTTTTTTTTTTGTCTCTGTGAGCAGGCTTTCCAGTTTCCAGACTGGATTTAATTTCCCAGCTGAAGTGGATCGTAATTCCATGGTTGTTGGAAAAGAAGTTTCAGAATGCTCCAGATCAGGTAAGCTGGCTAAGTAGGCGGGGATTTTAGAAAGTTGCTCACCTTGTCATTTGGGAAGACCCTTTAAAATGCTGGTTATGCTAAAATATAAAGATAATTTGCAAACAGCCTTTCTTCTTGGAATGATTAATGGGAGAGATTCTGTTAATTTGGGTCCTGTGGTAGGGTCCTAGATGCCAATGAATGATTATTCACATAAGAGATTTATAGAGGAAAATTTGAGTATAAGAAATTGGGGGGTGGGGTGGGGCTGAGTCCTGGTGGCATAGTGGTTGAGTGTGGGACTGTGACCCACTGGCTTAGTGGTTCAAATCCAGCAGCAGCTCTCTAGGAGCAAGGCTGGGCCTCCCATTCCCACCAGAGAGCAGTGACGCCCCCCCCCCCAAAAAAAACAAAGAAATTGGGAATAGGATAGTTAGAGACTAAGATTGTTGCCAGAGTATAATGCAGATTTGGCCCCTGTGACTGAGTCTTTTTTATTCTTAAGTAAAAGTCTATGGATGTTTTGGCAAGGTCAAAAGGGACCCCTTGAACCAGAGTTGCTCATCAGAGAAATCACATTCTGTGCAGAAAAGGACCTGCCCTATTCAGTGGTCAGCTGGGAACAGTCCACAGGAGAGTGACCTATGTGTGAATGTGGTGATGGATCCATAGTCCAGCAGCAAAGACTGTCAGATAAGCTCCCATAATATAGGAGAAGATCATAGAGGCACATTTTCAGGGACATCATAGAGGCATCAAAGCAGAAAGTCTTAGAAATGTGATAAGTACTAAATAAAGGCATATACAAGGAGTTATAGGGATATACAGGAGCAAAATCTCTCATTAAACATCAGAGCGTTCATACTGGAGAAAAAGCCTATAAGTGTAAAGAAGGTGGAAGGCCATTTAAGGACTGTTCATCTCTTAGTCAATACCAGTGAATCCATACTGGGAGAAGCCTCATTCATGTAAAAATTGTGGAAAATCCTTTAGTCATAGCGCATCACTTTCCAGACAGAGAATTCACACTGGGAAGAAACCCTACAAATGTGATGCATGCAAGAAAGCCTTTAGACAGAATTATTGCCTTACTCAACATCAGAGAATTCATACTAGAGAAAAACCACATTTATGTAATGTCATGGGATGACCTTTAGCCATTTTACATCTATTATTTATCATCAGAGACTTCATTCTGGAGAAGAACCCTATAAATGTAACCAAGTGTGAGAAAACCTTTCTGACCTATTTATTCCTTACTTCTCATCAGAGAATTCATACTGGTATAACACTTTATAACTATAAAGAATGTGGGAAATCCTTCAATTGGAGTTTATCTCTTAATGAACACCACAGGATTCATACTGAAGAAAAGTCCTATAAATGTAACTATTGTGGTGCAAACTTCAGATGAAGCTCAATCCTTGTACAACATGTAAGAATTCACGCTGGAAGGAGAGAGTATGAATGTAGTGGATGTAAACAGACATTTAAGAATAATTTAGGCCTCATCAGACATCAAGGGTTTCATTCTGGAGAGTAATTTGGGAAACATAATAAAAAACATAGTGGGGGTATTTAGCCAAAACAGTTCATTATTAAAAGCCCAAATGTATATTACCACAGCATTAATTACTAGCTATAACTTTGATAGGTTTTGCAGCTTAAAAAATATTATCTTTTCCCACTCACCATGCCTCTTTGCAAAGATGTTAACTGCTGCTAGATAGTAATTGCATGTAGAAAGTGAGGCAAATGATTTGAGATTTAAATGATTGCAAAAAGCCATGCTTAAAACCAACTGTCTAGGCAGGGGAATTTGTACACATACAACTAACTGTCTAACTAACTGTCTTTATAGAATTTCCTTTTTTTTTTTTTTTAGGGCATCACTGCTCTCCGGTGGTGGGAGTAGGAGGCCCAGCCCCACTACTGGAATTGAACCTCCGTCCCAGTGAGCCGCAGTCCCGCGCACAGCCACTACGCCACCGGGGCTCAGCCCTAGGATTTCCTTTTTGAGCTTCCTTTCTACTACCAAGTAGTAATGTATTGGGAAGGAGACTTGTCTAAGATCAGGTAGCCTGGGTTTTGTCCCTACGTGCCAACCAACTTGCTATGAACTTGAGAAAACTAATTGACCTTTCTGAATTTCAGTTCTTTAACAGCAGAATAAAGGCATTGGGTTAGTGCTTTCCAGATATATCAGATAGCTTCTAGAGCTGTAAAAATAAGTTACCCATTTTAGATTAATTAGAATTTAGAAGTCTCTTCAGGAGGGAATTGCTTTTCATTTTGATTGCTGGCCTTCTGGCTTAGTATGATTGCAGTATACTTTGAATACTTGGTGCAAGATTCTCTGCTATAATATAGACCAGGTCTCAGTTAAACTCAAATGAGTCTAGCTTCAGGGAATGTTGTAATTGAATAATATACCCAACCACTTCCTCTGACTGGAGGAAATGAGAAATTCAGGGGGCTTCTACTTGAGTCCTCTCAGCCATAAGATTAACAGGGCTAAGAAAATAGATGGAGATGGGGATAGTTTCAAGGTGGGGTAGGGGTGCAAATGTTGAACTGTTTATATGGGTTCTCTTTTGCAAATAGAGCTTTATTTTTTAAAATCACACTTGTGCCTGCAGCAGGTATGGATTTCTGTCAATATTAATTGTGGTGGTTGCACAAGTTCATGTCAACGTGATAAAAGAATGCAGGGGTTGAGTCTAACCTGTCAATCAGATCACATTCCGATGATCCCTCCTCATGAGTGTGGCCTTCTCAAGACGATTCTGGGAACTCTCTTGATTCGGCCATCAGATTAGGCAGGCCATGCTCTCTGCTTTTGTTTTTTTGTTTGTTTATTTGTTTGTTTTTTTGGGCATCACTGCCCTCAGGGGGTGGGAGTAGGAGGCCCAGCCTTTGCTCCATGGAGCTGGAATCGAACCTCCATCCCAGTGAGCCGCAGTCCCGTGCACAACAACCATGCCACCGGGGCTCAGCCCCTCTCTCTGCTTTATAATCCTGTTGACATGCCATTTGGAGCCACCTGATGGCAACCAGAGCCCTGGAGATTTGTCCACCGCCATTGGATCCATAGAACTTTCCACCTGCCAGCCTGTGATCTTCTTGCATTCAGCAAGAATGCATGTTCTGCAAGAGTCTAAAGAGGAATTTATGTCCTAATATCAGACAAATGGGCTAATATCAGGCTTATGGACTTGATCTGGACTGGGCTGGGATGTTTTCTCAGTGTACAATTGTTCTTGGATATAAAACTCTCTCTTACACATTTAATTGTCTCTGGATTTGTTTATCTTGTCAGTCCAGACTAACACAATTATGTATGGCAAAAGTCACAGGCTTTTGCCTTAAAGGTTAGATTGGGACTTTAGACATTGTGTGTGTGATTACCATCAGTTAAAAAATTGCAAATGTAATCTTTGAGAAAGTCAGGGTTTATTTTGAAAAATTCTAAGGGCTGAAACACTGGACTCATATTTCTGTAAGACTGTTAGCTGCTTTTGGATAGCAGCTGCCACTTTGAGGTCAAGAATGTACTGCCCTGCTTGCCAAATTCTCTTGTATAACTTTACTGGCCCACTCTATGAATTTGATATTATGATCTCCTCATATGCGTAATAAAAACCCAAAACCTAAGGAGAACTGACTGTTAGCAAGCAAAGTTCAGTAAGCGAATGTAGAAGTGATACAAGTTTAAAGTTTTGAAACTAGAGAGGAATGGAATTACTGATATTGGTCAATTAGTCCTTTTAAGTTTCATTAGTGGAGTATAAATAATTATTTCCAACTGGGGGTGGGGTAAAGACCCTGAGTGAGTCTCAGGTCACTGGAAGAATTCTATTGATGCAACATGGTTTAGGAATAAGACATCTTTAAAGTAGAAATGAATCAAAATTGGCAGTACTTAAAGAAACATAACAAATGTGAGGCGGTCCTCATAAAAGAACTAAATCAGACTACACGAGGCTTATTGCAAGTAAAGAGATCCTTATGTTGACCTTGTATTCAGAAATATTTACTGTAAGTTAACAGGTTTACATTTGTAATGCTACTTCTGGACAAGGTTTTTGGTTTCTTCCTTGTTCTTCTCCTCACTGCCCACTCCACCCCAAGGCAAAGTCTAAAGTTTATAAAGATGCTGTGTGATAAATTGATATGCACAGTTATGGCTAAAGTGATCAATCAAGCACCTTCTAGTCATGAAAAGATTATGACTTGTAGATTTATACACCCCTCATTTTCTAAGGGACCCTTTCTAAAGGAAAAAAATTAATATGTCTTTTATACCCCAGCTTAAGATATTTTCTGCCAAAAAAAAAACAATTTACAACAACAGAGTTTTGTGAAGTTACTTCTCTGAAGTAGAGGTTTACTCTGGGATTGTTACTTAGGCTTCTCAGCTTTTATAAGAACTTTTGTGATGTTTTGTTTCCAGCATCAGTTGGTACATAATTTTATTGAGGAGAATGTGGTATATCATAACATTTATTTGAAATGCACAATAGAGTGAGTTTCAGTAAGTTTACAGAGTTGTGCAACTATTTCCATAACCTAGTTTTAGGATCTTTCAACTCAATAGGACTCGTTGTGCCCATTTACCATTTATCCTTATCCCCACATCTAATCCTCTGCTCCACCTCCCACCCCGGGCAACCACTGTACTTTGTCTTTAGAGTTTCTACTTCTGGACACTTTATAAGTGGAATCATACAGTATGTGTTTGTTCTTGTTTTTAATTTAATGATGTTTATGAGATTCATCCAAGTAATAGTACATAATTCCTTTTAACTGACTAATATTCCATTGTGTGCATATACCACATTTTGTCTGCTCAGTTGAGGGCTATTTGGATTTTTTCCATATTTAACCCTTATGAATAATGCTGCTTTGAACATTAATATGCAAATCTTTGGACACAAGTTTTTATTTTTCTATGAGTACTGTTTTCAAGTCCTATGGTAAACTTTTGTTTAACTTTTCAGGAAACTGCCAAATTGTTTTCCAATATGACTATATCACCTTTTATGCTCACCAGCGTTAGATGAAGTCTTATCTGTGCATATTTTCACAAATACTTGTTACTGTCTGTCTTTTTTATAGCTCTTTTAGCAAATTAACAGATATCCATTCATATATAGTCTTTGGTGAGTTATAGTAAACTCAGTAATCTGTCAGAGAAGGGAAATGCAGATATTTTCTACTAATAGAAAAGTGGGGGCTTCACCTTGTCCACTGTAGAAAACTTGCAAGAATCAGAAAACAAAGTAGTTCCATTGAGCTCAGGCTCTCACAGATTTGACAGTATTAATTTTGGGTGTGTTCTGAATAAAAGTCCTTTATCCAAAATGAATGTCCTAATGCCATATACTGGCCACATAGGACAACCATTAGCCCTGATGGGCAATGATTATCAAAAGTTTGATTTCAATAATTGTGAATAATGGGCCTGAAGACTGTATAATGAGGTGCTTCACCTAACGACATATATATATGTATATGTATGTATGTCAAGCATTAAGAGGTTTCCCATTCATTTGGCTTCTTAAAGAGTTGCTTTTATTAAACTCTGTAGCATTATGCTATTAACTTATAGTGATGGGTATTACAGTCAGCCCTATGAAAGAGTAGTTTATAATGAAGACCTTGCTTTTAAAAGCATTTCCTCTTAATTCATCCCCATTGAAAATGTTTCACAGTGCAAGAATAGATTTTTCTGGTCAACAATTTCATTTTTGGACCTTAATCACTGATTGTCCTTCTTTGTGTTGATTCCTCCGGTGTTGAGACACATTTGAAAGCTCACCTGTAGTTAATGTACAAAACCCAATTGCTTGTATGCTGTGTACTAAGTATCTGGTTGGTTTGATGTATTTTTTCTTACTTATAGTCTCACTCTCGGAGCCCTGGTAGTCAGGTGAGCGTTGGGCTGCTAACCACAAAGTCAGTGGTTCAAATCCACCAGCTGCTCTGCAGAAGAAAGTTGGTGGTATCTACTTCTATAAAGACTCATAGCCTTAAAAATCTTATATAGGGTCACTATGACTTGTAATCAACTTCTTGGCAGTGAGGTTGAATGTGGTGGTTTTAGATGTTTTCACTCTAGACCCCACTGGGCATGAGCATGGAGGTGGGAAAGAAGGAAACCACAGCGTCTTCCTCTTAAGGGGTATCCATGTTTTCTCTGTTTTTGTTTGTTTGTTTGTTTGTTTGTTTGGGGGGGCATCACTGCCCTCAGGTGGTGGGAGTAGAAGGCCCAGCCTTTGCTCCATGGAGCTGGAATCGAACCTCCATCCCAGTGGGCCGCAGTCTCGCGCACAACCACTACGACACCGGGGCTCAGCCCACCATGTTTTCTCTGTGAAGAGCCCAATAGCTCACGCTGGGCCACTCTGTCATTCCAAAACTTCATTAGGCTCTGACCAATTTGGGGGTACTTCATGCATGAACAAACTCTGCTTGGGACCCAGTATGCAACAAACTACCCACCTCCCTACAGGTACCTTCTTTGAGCTGCTTAGAATCCGACACCCCCAGCCAAGGCATTTTCCGATGTGGATATCTTCTTTAGCTTGCTTCACCTCATGCTAGTCCTGTCTTCACTTTGGGAAAGGCTTTTTTTGTGTGTGTGTGTGGGTGGGCATCACTGCCTCTGGTGTTTGTGGGCGCTACCCAGCCGCCACTGGATTTGAACCGCCAAGCCTGCGGGTTGCAGTTCCGCACTCAACCACTTACGCCACCGGGGCTCAGCCCCCGGTCTTCACTTTGTATGAGCTGTTCTATTCAGATTCCCTCATGCTGCTTGGATCCTTGGCTCAGGTCGTGATTCTTGTATATGTGTATTTTTCAAGCAGAGCTTATTATAGGGGACCATCATTAACTGAAAGTTAATTAAAGCTTTCGTAGGGCTTCAAACTTTTACAGTCACTAACAAAAAAAGTAATAGCACATCTATTGTATGGTGAAAGGTAAATCACACTTAAGCACAGACATTAAAAATGATTATTTCTGTTCTTTAAGCAGTTTCATTTCACTAACTTCCTCTATCTCCAAAGGGAATGGTCTAACATGTTTTATGGTGATGGTTGACCAGGGCCCCTGTCCTATTAGATAGGCTGTGGAGGGGATGACTTGTTCTTGAGAGTGATCCCTGGGGCCCAGCAAAAGAAACCAAGTATCTAGAGCCCTGGAGACAAGATGAAACACTTCCAAACATGGCATTTTTCTCTTCACCCTCATTGCCAAGAAGCTGCCAAGACCAAAAGCTACCTCTCTGTATCTGTCAGACAAATACAGTACTACCTCCTGAACGGACTGCTTTTCCAAGATGCTCGCAAGTGTATTTCGAAGAAGGCTTCAAGAATAAGTTGAGGAGTGACTGCCCTAAGTTGAGAGAGAGAGTCCACAAAAGAGTTTAGATGTCATGACGGAGACAGTGTTTAAAGGAGAGGAAATGGCTTTCGAGATTGCTATAAAGCTGGAGAAATGGAAAGGAGACACCCAGAGAAGGAAAAAGTGCCTAGTTTTATAATGATTTTACTTTTAGCTTAGAATGTGTAAACGTGTGCTGTCTGGAACCTCACCTCCACCCCCCACCACCACCCTCTCACCTGCTTGAATGCCTTCTGTACCCTTGAACACTGGCACACCATGCTGGGCATCCTTTCCAGGACCATGCTGTCTCAGTCATGTACTTGTGTGTCAATTTCATGATTGGGAGTTTAGGGGTGAAGTTTAGTCTGTCAATCTGGAGCTAGCCAATAAGACCTCTGTGTGGGCATGGTTTTCTCCTGGAAATTCCAGGAAGTCTGGCAGTATTTCCTGATTGGAGAAGAGAGACTTGACTCATTCTCTCTTGGAGATGAACTACTGACAAAATAAGATGACAGCATGCTGATTGATCCTGATTCTTGGAGAATGGAGGAGCCGGAGGAGAAGCCATATGGACTTACCTGATGGAGCCAAACCTCTGGGGCCAGAGAAGCCATGTGGAGACTCCTGCCACTGCTGAGATCCTTGGGAGGCCACAGGGAGACCCCTGCCAGTGCTAAGATGCTTCTACCACCACTGGATGCTGCTGATGGACCCTAAACCCTGGAAATGAGGAGTCATGGGGAGATCCCTGCAAGCACTGGGATGCTTCTATTGTTGCCAGACACAAGACTCTGTACCCACTGGCCTGTAATTGTTCTGGTGTCATTGTAAGTGCTTCATAAGTTGGAAAGAGACTTTATAGACTGGTATCGGACATATGGGCTAATATTGGACTTGTGACTTTGGACTGGACTGGGTTGGGATGCTTTCTCAATGTTCCATTCCTCTTGTATGTAAATAAACTTTTCCCTTCTACGCATATGCGTGTTTGTGAATTTGTTTCTCTAGTCTGCCTGGACTAATACAGATGCCCTTCTCATTCTTCAACTCCCTCCAATGTTGGGCTTCCACTCTCCGCGCTCAGCTGTCAGTCTCCGTGAATGACCTCCCTCAACCTGCTCTGGGTCACTGAAGTTTCTCCACCTGAACCCCAGGTGGGGTTTGCTCCAAACTTTTTTCAGTAGAACCCCGGACCTCGACGCTAATCCATTCCAGAAGGGAAGTCAAGTTCCAAATCCACTTTTCCCGTAAGAAATAACTGAAAATGGATTAATCCGTTCTCGACCACCAAGTTTTGTCCCTAACCTTGCCTTTGTATACAAAGCAGTACACAGAAATTTCAAAGTAAATAAGTTCAGAGTTAAATAACATTAAGAGCCACAATATTTTAAAAGCTTTTAATAACTACCGTATGACCAGCAGCCCGCCAGCGACTATTTATATCTCCTTCCGCAGGAGCGGTATGATTGAAGGTATTGGCTGGCCTCATTGGCTGAGTTTAGGCACACCTGTGTCTTGTCAGGTGGTTGGGCCTAGTCTGTGCACCCAGGTGGACCTCCCACCTGGGCCTAGGGGACTTGTGTGTGCGCAGGCTCAGTTTGGATCATTCCATAGGTATCTATTAATGTGCCGGATTTCTTTCCCACTCCCATTTGTGTTTGGGCCAGGGTCGAACCAGGCTGCGCCCTGGACCAGGCAGCCCCTTGCACCCCTTTGCAGTAGGTCTTACAAGGAGATGAACAATCTGCTAAACTTTGTAACCTCTGCCTCTGACATTTCACAGAGCTTATGTCTCAGGACCAGGTCTGCAGAGCCTCTTCCCTTGGTGTTTCAGAAATTGGGTCTGTGAAAGACAAAATATACTCACAAACCATATCCTGACTCAGCCCCTGCAGCTGCACCATCAGAAAGCCTCATTCCCCTGATCGGTACATACATCCTTGGCTCAAGCCCTATCAATGTGCCACTGCCTGTCAGGCGCAGCTTCCCTGGCCTACCTCTTGGGCCTCAGAGCTCACCCAGGAGCTTAAAATGCTCCTGTCCTTTTCTCTGATGTCCCTTCCCTTCCCCAAAATCTTTCCCTGCCTCCAAGAAAGCCCATCTTTACGTCTCATTCCTAACGAAGCTCTATCTCCTTTCTGCGGCTCCATCTCAGCCCCTCACCTTGTTGCGGCCCTTTGCAGGCATTGGGAAGACAACGCGCTTTGCCCCTATTCTGGCTAGCTACCATAAGCAGAAGTAACGGGGAGCGTATTCGTATGGCTTCAAATCCACTGATTTCTGGAGGAAGTAGCTGTGAGAAACTGAGAACCAGGAAGGGAGTAGATGCGGGCAAATTCTTTGGGCTCGTATTTAAGGAGTCCAGGAAGCCAAGCCTCTGGTGGAGAGGAGCCTTCATGATCAGGAGTTGGAGGAGAATCTCAGTCACATTCTCCTCACTGAAAGTCATTCCCCACAATGTCCCATCAGAATGCCGTAATGCCATCACAATGTCCTGTAAGGATGCTGATTTTAAAATGCTGCTTGCAAGCCCATGGTCGCTATGGACAAAAGTGACCAGATTTTAAGCGGGACACCATTGACAGGGGCAGGGGTGGGGTGGGATGGGGTGGCGTAAGTGGTTGAGTGCAGGACTGCGGGCTGTGGGCTTGGTGGTTCAAATCCAGCGGCGGCTCTCAGGAGCAGCACTGGGTGGCTCCCACAACCACCAGAGAGCAGTGATGCCCCCCCCCCCAAAAAAATTTGGTCTATATGGAGCAACAAAAAGTTTCATAGAATGCAAAAATAATATTGTAATATATTTATCTTAATTTTAAAACACCGTGGGACAAGGACAAATTGTTAAAAAAAAAAAAAAAAGCGGGATGTCTGGTCACTTTAGATAAGGATCACAGATCGCTCTCCTGAAGAAGGGTTCAAGGACACCTCAGGTCAAACCAGCTCAAAGAAGAGCAAAGTTAAAGTGCGTCTTCACTCTAGAGTAGTGGTTCTCACCCTTCCTCAGGCCGTGACCCTTCCATACAGCTCCTCATGTGGTGCCGAACCTCAACCATAACATTATTTTCATTGCTACTTCATCGCTGTCATTTTGCTACCGTTATGAATTGTAATGTAACTGTATGATATGTAGGATGTGTCTTCATTGTTACAAATCGAATACCATTAAAGTACAGTGAATAATCACAAAAACAATATGTAATTATATGTTGTGAAATATTTATTTCTAATTACAAAGAAATGAAATTTTGTCTTGAAGCATGGTGTAGCAGGGGCAAAAGTGTTCACTCTGAGTACTTGTAAGGGGGCATATCTGCATGTGGTTGAACCCACCTGGAGACAGATAAAGGAGTGATGTCTTGGTTCCTAAAACCATCAGATATATGTGTTTTCTGTGAAAGGGTCGTTCGAACCCCAAAAGGGTTGTGACCCACAGATTGAGAGCCACTGCTCTAGAACCTGCTCGTCTTGTTATGCAAGAGGTGAGCGCTGGCATGTCTTGCCTGATGTTTCTTTAATTACCCTCCAATTACACAGCTGCCCCTTAAGACCCCATAGTGGAGGCTGGTCCCCCACAAGGACTTTTATTGAGTATCTAACATATGCCAGACATTGTGGTGATGTCCTAATTAAGTATATACTATGTATACGAAGGATATTATCCTCACTTTACATGTGAAAAAGCAGTCTGAAGTCACAGAGGCAGCTCATCTTTTAGACCTCAAAATAATCCTTTGAAAATTTTTTCTAAAGCAGTTAGGCAGCATACATGATTACTAGGTGATAAAAAATCCAAACTCCAAATGATCTCTATATTCCACATGTTGTTTTTCATGCTTTCACTATTGTTTTCCCAAGATTATCTCCTTTCAGCATTCCCATAAATGCAGCAGGCATGTTTTCAAATCCTTCTGTGATGTCTTCATGGTATTGGATTTTACCCTGTATCAGAACAACAAATATTACAACTTCAAATTTCAAATCATATTCCAAATGACTATACCCTTCTCAGCCTAGCATTAAAGATTTATCAGGTACACCATGTGAGATCTGAAAAGAAGCTGACGGCCCTATCCTCCACCAATTTACAATCAATATGGGGGGAGGTGAGATACTCAATTTGTCTGTCATGGCTTACAAAGCTCACCTATGAGAGATTTAATTAGGAGCATCAAGTCACAGAGTCACAAAGTAGTGACTAAGGCATTGCTATGTAAGTTGGATAGAAAACAGAAGTGTAATTGTTCCAGAGTGTCTGGAAGTAGACAGAGAAAAGAGCGCCCTCCCTGACAGTTTTCTATATTCATCCTTTCAGTTATCCTGAAA
>PVJH01006258.1:0-103438 GCA_004026705.1 Nesogale talazaci
TAGACCTGCTGTCGGGGGAGACTGAGAGAAGATATCATATTTGGATAAGCCGAGAGCCAGTGTAAAAGAGGAAGCTCTTTAAAGGGATCGACTGACACACTACCGGCAACTATGAGTTCAAGGCATAATAAATGTAATGGGCGTATGGCAGGTAGCGTTTCATTGTGGGTTGCCATGGGTCAGAATCATCTCAATGGTGCCCAACAACAATTTTCTTATTGGTCAACAATGTGAAATTACCTTAATCAAATGGCACAGACTTTATTAAAAATTCTTGCATACACTCTTCAGATTCATCAGAGGATTTTGTTTTTAGAGAAATATGGAAGGAGAAAAAAAATTAGTGGTCTAGATTCCAATCTATCACACCACCCTGTGTGATCATGAGGTGTCGATGCGATCGATTATAAGACATCAGAAGACCCAAAATAAACAATCATATTGATGTGAACAGAAACAGCAGACAATGTAAGGTATGATTTTTTTTTTTTTACAATTTATCAAGAGTTCATGTTTTTGTAGTTTCCTTGAAAATGACACAACAGAGCTGTTGGAGAACTTCCACTCTCTCCTTGTCTGCAGGCGCCTTCTCGTCTGTACCCATGCATTCTAAGTAAAAACGAAGTCCCCTCCCCTGCATCTCGTTTTCCTTCTAAAGCCTCCTTTTCACACCTCAGAAAGGTTGGCTGTGCTCCTCTACCCAGCACTGTCACGTATGTGACCACTCACAGAGATGCTTTCGGAACCCATCAACACAAGTCAGACTGATTCATAAGGCCCCGTAGTAGGGCAGCCCCACAGGGGTCTCAGGCGCCAACTGTTTATAGAAGCTGAATGCCACACCTTTCTCCCACCAAGTGGCTGCAATCGTCAAACTAACAACCTTTTGGTTAGGAGTCGAGTGCTCAGACACTGCAGCACTAGAATCTAATGACGCTTCTTACACTCCAAGAGCCCACTGCCACTGAGTCGATTCCAATGCAGGGGAAACCTATATAGGGTTTACAAGTCTCTAAAGCTTTCCAGGTGCCCCCAGTCTCATTTTTCTCACTCGAAGTGGCTGGTGAGTTTGAACCACCAACCCTGTAGTTGGCAGCCAAGGCCTACTCCACAGCACCACCAGGGCTCCTTAATATGCCATGTGAACCTCAAAAGTGAATTCTAAAATGCTCTCTCTGTGTAAGTCTGCAGATAACGGTTTCTACTGCTCTCAAAAGTGAGAGACAAATCACGGAATTCTGAAGGTTTCTAGGTGCACAGACACATTTATCTGAGCTGAATTTGGGATGGAAGCAAAATGAGCCAGAACACAGCAGGCTTTTTGGGTGTTGTGTGTGTGTGCCTGTGTGTGTGTGGCATCACTGCCCTGGTGGGAGTAGGAAGCCCAGCCTTGCTCCTGGAGAGCTGCTGCTGGATTTGAACGGTCTACCCTGTGGGCTGCAGTCTTGCACACAACCACTACGCCAGCAGGGCTCAGCCCCACACAGCATAGTTTTATACTGAGATCCCCAACCACCTTGAGCTTATCAAGGACAGCAGTTCAAGCTCACCAGACACTCATTGGGGATTTAGTCCTGGAAACCCAAAGGGACAGTGTACTATGTCCTGCAGGATCTCTAAGAGTCCAAATAAACTCCAAAGTGGTGGGTGAGTGATAGCTTTAACATTTCGGTAAATTGGAATTTCATGACTTGCCAGTTAAGTAAAAGGACTAAATATTCCAGAATGTTAGTCTCACATGTTTGAAACTATAGAAAATTTTAATAAAAACAGCATGACCAAAGACTTTATGAATAAGTGTTCATTTTTTTTTCATTTTAACATAAAGAAAGATTCCTTAAGAGGAAAAAAGTAGATTTCACAATTGGTGGGTGTTATTTAGGATTCTTAAATGGCATTCCAGAATTTTATGCACATACATAAGCTACGTAGTCTTATGCATCTTAAAATAAACGTTGTCTGTCTTACACATACATGTAATTTTCACCTGTGATTGCACCACTCCTATAAGATACACAGCTCTCACAAAACACTGCTGTCAACAATAGCTGTGGTAGTTACATAATCTGCTGTCAATTTAAGACTAAAGAGTAAAGGGATGGAGTTTAGCCTGTCAATCAGGTCACAGCTCGATGACCTCATTTGGAGGCGCTATGGAAAGAGCTCATTGGACGTGAGACACACACTCATTCCCTAGGAGACGTGACTGCTGAGAAAACACATGGAGGTATGCTGGTGCCCTGAGCTGGAAGAGCCACGTCGAGACCCCTACCAGTCACATTCTCCTGACTACATATCATTCCCAGACTCCCCCCATAATATGCCACTTAAAGATGTTCCCATAAAGCATGAGGCTGTTCTCTAGTTCACCCAGAGGTTATTTGTCCTCGAAAGCAATCAGACCCTGTTGTGCATCCCATTCTGGGCACAACCAATTCCCTTCTGATGAGAAACATTCCCCTAGAAAAGAGTTCCGGGAAATCTAAGGTCAAACCAGCCCAGGGACAGCCAAGGTTAAGCTGCCATCTTAACTCTACAACCCACCCAACTTGTTACGTTTGTGCTTTCCAGTCACATGTATGTCCCTAGTACCTCCCCTTCTTGCTACGTGTACACCTTTAGTACATCCCCTTCCTCTTACTAGCCCTCAATAACTTGCTAGCCCAGGACTATATAAGCGTGTTGGAAAATACATTAGCTCTCTCTCTTTCTGGTTTCAATCTCCATGGAAGACGTGAGCCTTTTTATGCCTTGTCTGATGTTTCTTTGATTTACCCTTCAATTACACAATCTCCCTGTAGGACCCATTTGGTTGTGCAGGCCCACATCTCCGAAACCACCACATCTCCTAAATCTCCTAAATTCAACTCATTTCTTACAGTTTCAAAGGTTCCACATTACAAAAGAGATCCTTGCCTCCCCACAAACCATGCTTCCTTGCTCTCACAGCATGTCAGATATCTTATTTTTGACAACACTAATCATTCTTACCCAGTGTACATTCTCTAATAAGACTAGAAGATTTGGAGCAAGAACCATGACTTTTATGCACTTGTATGGCCAAAGTGCTTCTTACATGCTCGTTGAATGAACGAATTCAGAAATACAAGATATACTAAAGACATCAAGATTGGAGGAAGACATATTAACAGCCTGTGATATAAAGCTGATGCAACCTTCCCTGCTGAAAGTCAGGAGGACAGCACTTGAAAATCATTAATTGAGCAGCTCTCAGTATGGATTAAAACCCAATGAAAAGATGATCAAAATCCTCACATCCATACCAACAGTTAACACCAAGGGAGAGAAAAGACTAAGTTGTCAAGGATTTCAGCTTGCTTGGATCTATAATTGGTGCTCAAGGAAGCAAGAGATCAAAAGACATGCTGTATTGGGTAAATCTGCTGCACAAGACCTTTTTAGAGTATTGAAAAGCAAGTAAGTTACTTCGAGGACTAAAGTTCACCTGACCCAAGCCACCCATTTTCGATGACCTCATATGCATGTGAAAGGCAGGCATTGAGTAAGGAAGGCCACAGAAGAATAGATGCCCTTGAACTGTGGGACTGGAGAAAAACGATGTATGTACCATAGTAGTTCATTCATTAAAAGAATGAACCGATCTGTCTTGGGAGAACTAAAGCCAGAGTGACTCCTTAGGGGCAAGGATGGAGAGACTTTAGACTGCATACTTGGGGCTGGTGTCAAGAGAGACCCTTCCCTGGAGGGGGATATCGTGATTGGTAAAGTGGAGAGGCATCAAAACAGAGGAAGGCCCTCAACAAAATGGACTGACATGGTGGCTCCAACAACAGGCTGAAGCATAGGAATGATTGCTAAGGAAGGCACAGGACCGGGCACTGTGCCATTCTGTTGTGCATACGTGCACTGTGAGTTAAAAAAAAACAACTCATAGGAACAACGAAAGTTTCAAAATCTATTATTAGCATTAATCATGCAATTTATTCAAATTCCTTTAAAAAGTTTCATCAGAAAAGGCAAATGTTTCTCTAAAGTGCAAGCTGTTTATAACTACAATACTATACAGCTGGATCCGACTGTACAAGAAGAAGCAAACATTTTCACTGATGATATAAAGCGGGAAGAATATAAAAAGCTGCCTAATGCATAAGGCCATGACTGCCTCATAAAATTTCAATTTAATTTCCAAAAGCAATTAATGCCATGTCTAAGGACATTATAACCATGACCAAAACCCTTTTTCAAGCATAGGGTTAAACTTATGTTCAAACATGTACATTTTTACACTTTGCTGAGGAATAATTTTTCTCATAAAAGATGAAATTCCTTTATAAATAGCATCAATCAGATTAGAAACTAGTGATTAGCACGGAGATCTAAATTAAAAGAAAAAGAGGTCACCAAAAACTGAGTCCCTTCATAGCTTACATTATCTAAAAGGAAAACAACCAAATGTCAAGACAGGATTCATTTAGTACCAACCGAAATAAAGCCACTGCCATCGAGTCGAAGCTGACACACAACAGCCCAAGGGCAGTGCCACTTTCCCAGTGGGGTTCCAAGAACGTAATTCTTTTTTCTTTTTTCCCCCAATGTGAAAATATTGAGATTGATTTATCACTCAAATATATATATAAAGTTTTTAATTAAGTGCAAGTTTCTCTTCAAAGACTGCACCTCTTTTCAGGAGTGGAATACCTCACCTGTCTCCCGCAGAGAGGCTGGTGTTTAGAACTACTGATCTTGCAGTTAGCAGGCCAATTCCTAACCCACTATGCCAACCAGCTAACTGCATTTCCAAAGTCATAATCCTATTACACTTTCATTGTAAGATTAGAGACTATCAAAATTTGAACAAGATAAAACTACCAGAGGACCTAACTCATTTTTCCACAGTACCCTGAAAACAAAATGAAGATATAATCACTGTGCTGGCCGGACCCTGTCAATCACTGCATATGAAAGGAGTACAGAATGTCTCTCACACATTATCTATATTTTAAACTTTTAACATATTTTCCAGTTCCTTTAAATATCTCAATTAAGTTTATCAAGGGCATGGACTACCTCTACCTATGTCTATCTCCAGAACTGAGCAACGTCCTTAAAAATATTAATAGAAGAAATTCAATTAGCCACAGCCTGAATTTAGCTACAAGACAACTGTGTAAGTATCACATGTTAGTTCTGAAACCAACACAGTTGTAAAAGGAATGAAGTATAAATCATTTTAGTTCCTCACTCCTTCCTGATGCAGTGGAGAAAGGAGGGTTGGGGTTATCTTATATATCAACTCTACCTTTTCAGAAAACATATTACAATTACCTTTTGCTTCTCTACTAGCTTCTTCCCTTCACTAAAACACACACAAGTCTCTCCCAACTCAAAACGCCACACAACTTCTCAAGACCACACAGTGTCTGCTAGCGCTCCTTCCTCCACCCTCTTCATGGCCACACTTCTTCAGAAAGCAGTCTCTATTTCTTCATTTTCTCCTCACTCCATAACCCTCTGCAATATAAAAACCACATCCACACTCTCCTCACTAACTTAGAGAGCACCTTTGTAACAACCTGCACTATGCAGATGACCCAACTTGCTTGCTGAAAGACAAGGAGGTTTAAAACACTTATTGTTGAAGAGCAAAGACCACACAACCTTTGGGATGAATTACTCCTCAATATAAAGAAAACAAAAAGCCACACAAACACTAGACCAATAAAAAACATGACAAACGAAGACTGAAGTTATCAAAGATTTCACTTTATTTGAATCTAAAATCAAAATAAATAAAAACAGCAGTCAAGAAACCAAGCTACGCATGACACTGGGCAAATCAGCTGCAAAAGCTCTCTCCAGAATGTTAAGCGTGGAAGTCAGTGTGAGGGTGTGCAGCACCAGCCAGGGTACTTCCAATCCCCTCCTACCCATGTGAAAACTGCCTCAGGAATAAGGATGCCCAAAGAAGCATTCATGCATTTGAATAGGCTAAGAATAGTGAATATTACCGGGAGAACAAACAAATCAGTTTGAATGCTCCCTTTAAAGTATGGATGGTGCGATCGGTCTCTCACACTTTGAACATGGGAGCAGGAAGAACTCGTATCTGGAGAACTGGTCCCTGGAGAACTAGTCCCTGGACATCAGGGTCAGAGAAACAAAGGAGGAACTTCAAAGAGACCGACTGACCTGTCAGCTGCAACAATGGGCTTGCAGAGAATATATTCTGAGGATGGTACAGAACCCAGCAGTGTTTCCTTCTGTTGTACATGGGGCCACCGTGAGTTCCTGGGACGCATGAGTCATCGATGACTGCGAAATCACGAAATCCAGTGGGTATGTTTCAGCCCTCGTCTTGGCCAGTTAGCATTTGCTTGGCTTCCATGCTACCATAAGCATCCTGGTTTTGCCCTGGTTTTCTTAGCATACTTGTGAGTTCCTATTCCTCTAAACAACTATTAAAAAATTTTGGAGTCTTTCAAGGGAATTTTGTTAAGATTTTTTTCTCACTGTAGAATCTCTCCCTAGACAACAATTGCTCTCTGGAGTTCATTTCAACATTAACGTGAACTAACAATTCTTAAGTTTCTATCTCTATCCTAGACACAAATCTTTGAAGTTCTCAATTTGAGAATCTCAGAGTTACAGGACCCTCAACATATCTAGAACAAACCCATCTTTCCTGTCTCCTGTACTGTCCATCCCCCAAGATTCTCATACAACAAGTGGGACCAGCAAGTTCCCTCTTACTCCCGTGAGATACATGGCATCCTCGATTGTTCCTGCACCCCAACCCCACCTCACCCAATTACTCACCCACCACTAGCAACATCACTAGCCTGAATACAGACTTGATGCCGAGCACTGCTCTCGATGCTTTTCATAAAACTGCACCTCGCCACACGCCTACAATGCACACGCAATTACAACCATTCCTTTTACAGGTAAGGAAAGTGAGACATGAGAGATTAAGCCCAAGGTTTCCCAGCTAAAATAGTAAGAGAAATCAAACCACGTTTCTCCTCATCACTTTCAGCCTCTCAGTTTGCCTCATCTGTCCTCTTCTCTCCATTTACACCACCACCGTCATAATCAAAGAGCCCATCACTTTCCGTCTGGCCTCTTTCAATAGTCTAGCTGTTTAGATCTCCCACACTGCAACAGACTTACCTTACTATACAATAGCACTTTGATCATAGGACAGCCTTGCTTAAAAGCCTTCTGCGGTCCCACACTGCCCTCAGACTTAAGCCCACAGGCACAGGTCTCAAGGCCCCTGCATGATCACTGTGCTTTACCCTCTGCGTGCCACGCTCTCCTCTGGATCCACGTCCCAGCCACACTGGTCTTTCTTTAAGTCTTCAGAGATACAATGGTATTTTCATCCGTGGTGATTTCCCAAATGTGCTTTCCATAACCTTAAAAAGTTTCCTCTAGCGAATCTCTACAATAACCTCTTTTGAACCTTCCACTGCAGTTTAAACAGTCTTACCTCAGAGAAGCGGTTCTGGCTTCCCCAGGTTTTACAGGGCTTCCGAGTCCTTGGTAACCTGGAATCTCCATTAGTATCAACTCCATCAACTTGCAACAGTTTATTCACCATTACCAGGCTTGTCCTCGTCCCCAGTGGATTCCCATCTGCCCAACATAAAGCATACTGTGTAGTAGGTGAAGAGCCCTGGCAGCGGATTGAGCAGGCTGTGCGCGGAGCTGCTAACCACCATACAGTCCCTGGTTTGAACCCACCAGACCCACTGTGGGAGCAACAGAAGACTATTGGCTCCCGCTAAAGATGTCAAGTCTCAGAGACACAAGGGAGCAGTTCTATTTTGTCCTATAGTCTTGCTAAGAATAAAAATCAACTCAAGGGGGTTGAGTTTGAGGGTTTGTTTGATGTGGGTTTTTTGGGGGGTCAACAAACATCTGCAGAAAGAAGCAATGTATGAGCACAATGTATGAATAGAAGTGAAATTATAAATTATTGAGCCATAAAACTCAAAGGTTTATGTCTAAAATTATTTCAAAAGGTGCAAAGTGAAAAACTTGACCCAATTCTCCCTTTCTTCTATACCCTTTCCTACTGACTCAAACCAAACCAACTCACCATCATTGGGCATATTCTGTCGTATAGCTCCCTAAACACAGTAGAAGTGTCCCTGTGGGTTTCTGAGACTGACCCTTTATATGAGTAGAGAGCCTCGTCTTCCTCCCACAGAGCAGCTGGTGGTTTCAAATGACTGACCTAGAGGTTAGCAGCCCATCATGTAACCCATCGCACCACCAGAGCTCCCTGATAAGTATTCCTTAAAACCGTGTCCATCAAGAAAAGCAAGAAGGGACTGAGAAACTGTCGCAACTCATGGCGACTCAGGAGGCCCAGTAACTGCATGCCAGGTAGGGCTCTGGACTGCATCCCAGAACAGAAAGAGCACACACATGGTGCACTCCACATGAAGTGTGAAGTCTAGCTAACTGGAAAGTTTCAGCATTGGCTTCTCAGCGTTGACTAATCCCCCGTGGTAATATGTCAACAAGAGGGCAAGCTGGCTGAAACATAAACGGGAACACTGTGCTCATCTTCACCACTGTTCTGTAAACCTAAAATTATTCTAAATTAAAGTTTACTTCTTAGAAGTTTATTTTTATCATCATCGAGCTCTAAACCTCTCAGATTCCCAGTTTTCAAACTTCAAAAAATTATTAGCGAACACATCGGTTGTCCAATTCCCATTAAGCTATATCAGGCATGCTAGGTACTCAAACCAAGGCAAAAATCTGCCAGGTCAATTATGATTACAAAAATTATATATTACAGCTTACAAGTTAGTGATGGGTCTTGGTAACGAACTTCAAATGTGTCGTTAGTGACTTGTCCATTCTGAGCCGTACATCCCACTGCATTCAGCATGGAGCGAGGCACTGAGCCGTTGAGGAGGGAGGGGAAAGCCCCGCAATAAGCTCTCAGGAACGGCGCAAAGACCAGAGCACCTTAGAACCAGAGAAGACTCAGACGGAAGGACCAGTGAAAAATGTAAATGAAAACTTAGAATGCGCTATGAAGGATGGGAAGCCCTAGCCAGACAAAGCACTGGGAACAGGTTGGTTTAAGACCCTATACAGAGGGAGAAAGCAGGGCGAGTTGTCCAGGATGGCTGATCCTGAATGAGGCTCTCCAGGGGTTTTTTGTTTTTGTTCTTATTCAATGAGTTTATTGGGTAATAAATCCTATGTAAATGAATTTTGATTTTGTATGACAATACCTCAAAATTTTGTGCTGCATCAGTCTTCTTTCTTTTTTTATAGGAATGCTATTTTTAAAATCATTTTATTGGGGGCTTATATATCGCTTATCACAATACTTGCATATATACATATACTGTGCCAAGCACCTTCGCATGCCTGTTGCTGTCATCATTCTCCAAATATGTGCCTTTTCGACTTGAGGCCTTGATATCAGCTTTCCATCCTCTCCACTCCCTTCTCGCTCCCCCCTCCCCCAACAACCTTCAATAGTTTATAACTATTATTACTTTGTCATATCTTACACTGCCCAATATCTCCCCTCGCCTACTCTTCTGATGACCATCCTCCAGATAGGAGACTGTGTGTAGATCCTTGTAATTGGTTCCTCCTCTTTAACCCCCCTTCCCTCCACCCATCCAGTAACTCCACTCTCATTACTGATCCTGACGGGGTTCATCAGTCCTGGGTTCCCCCTACTTCCAGTTCCCATCTGTACCAGTGTATCTCTTCCAGTCCACTTGGATTTGTAAGGTGGAACTGGGACCATGACAGTTGGGGGGAGGAAGCCTTTAGGAACTAGAGAAAAGTTGTATGTTTCAACGCTGCTTGTCCCTGCTCCCTTACTGGTCCAACTCCTCCCTGCAACTCCTCTGTATGAGTGTCTAATTGCCCCCAAATGGGCCTTGGGTCGCCACCCTGCGCTCCCCCTCATTCGTAGTGATGTGATTCTTGTTCTTTGATGTTTGCTACCTGCTCCCTTCGACCCCTCGTGGTCACACAGGCTGGTGGGCTTCTTCCACGTGGACTTTGCTGCTTCTGAGCTAGATGGCTGCCTGTGTGCCTTCAAGCCTTTACGACCCCGGGTGCTTTAACACTTGGTAGGTGGGCACCATCAGCTTCCTCCACTTGGTGTACCTCTGCATTCATTTGTCTTCAGCAATCCTATCGGGTGGGCGGGCACACAATGACATGATCCTTGTTCTTTGATGCCTGGTACCTGATTCTTTCCACACCTCGTGGTCACACAAGCTGGTGTGCTTCTTCTGTGGTGGGCTTTGTTGCTCCTGAGCTAGAGCTAGACGGCCGCTTATTTACCCCTTAAACCTTGAAGACCCCAGACACTGTCTTTTGATAGCTGGGCACCCTCACCTTTCTTCACCGCTCCTGCTCATGCCCCCACATGTCCTCAGTGATCGTATTGGGAAGGTATGGTTTTCTCCTGTTTGATGCCTGAGACCTGATCTTTTCGACCCCTCGTGGCCACCCTAGCTGGTGTGCTTCTTCCGTGTGGACCTGGATACTTCTCAGCTAGATAGATGGTTGCTTTTTTATCTTCGAGCTTTTAAGACCCCAGACGCTCTATCCTTTGGTAGCTGGGCGCCATCAGTTTTCTTCACATTTGCTTATGCACCCATTTGACTTCAGTGATCATATGGGGCAGGTGAGCATCATGGAATACCAGATTCAAAGAACAAAGTGTTCTTGCATTGAGAGAGTACGTGGGTGGCACCTGCTACCTTAGTGCTAAACCTATATGCTCTCACAAAAACTCCAACTACAGGGCTGAGCCCCGGTGGCGTAGTGGTTGTGCGCGGGACTGCGGCCCACTGGGACGGAGGTTCAATTCCAGCAGTGGGGCTGGGCCTCCTACTCCCACCACCGGAGAGCAGTGATGCCCCCCCCCCCCAAAAAAAAACAACAACAACTCCAACTACAACAGAGTCAACGGAATAATCCCTCCAACAGCAAAAGAAAAGAAATCATGAAAATCAGGGCAGAGTTGAACCCCTGGGAAGATAAAAGGTTGGGAGTCTGCTTCTGGTAGTGTTGTGTCTCGGCTTTGCTTTTCCAACAGTTCTGCAGCAACTAAAAACTTTCGTGCTTCACCTGCTGTTCTCCGATAAGACCTTGACCAAGATAATCCCTCTCATAGAACTAATTAACCTCGACACCAATCATAAAGTTTAAGGAAAAAACAACCAACTAAGTATCAAACCACAGAACACTGTGCTCTCCACTACGTATTCAACTTTTATCCTCCCCCCACCCTCAGTGTGTATATAAAAACAAGAAAAGTAGACTCTGAAATGTTAAAAGCAGATTTGTCACCAGGATGACTAAGCTATGCCTAACCCAAGCCACAGTCTTTCTAATGCCTCCAGTGCATGTGAAAGCTGGGGGAACAGTGGACACGTCTGGACAAAGAATGGCCTTGGCAAAGAATACTGAGTACCCCAAGGTCTGCCAGAAAAACTACCTTGTCCTGGAACACGTACTATCAGAACATTCCTAAGAAATGAGGACGGCAATTCTCAGCATCCATGCACATAGAGAGAAATGGGGAAAGGAAAATTCTTATCATTTCACCAGGCGATATATTTTTTTGCTGTTTCCTACTAAAAACACTGTACTTGATTCTTTTAAAGAATATTCTGTCCAATTCTGGGCTTTATTATGAGTCAAAATACACAAAACATAGGCAAAAATAATAGTGAAAAATACTGAAATATAAAATTAAGTTAACTGTTTAAACTGAGAAAGCAAAATTTAGAAGATCCTATCGCAATTGTGCTGAAATACTTGAAAGGCAAGAACAGAGAGAAAGGATTATATTTATTTTACAGTTCCAGCTAAAAGACATGGGAGGCGGGTTTTGTTTTTTTTCTCTTTTGGCGGGGGGAGGGGGGGTTGTTAATACCTATATGACATCACTCCATAGTTCAGTCGAGGAACAAAATCCATCAATAGTAAGAGTTGTCTTAAAAACTGGACTGACTACTGTTTTGAGTCGCGACTAGATCCTAAGGGCTAGCAAGTGACCAGCTGGATACAATGTTAGTTTCTCCTTGTCCAGAGAGAAAAACAGAGACTTGATGAAGCAATCGGTTCCAAGAACTAATGTCAACCACTGCCTTTACTCCCCAAGACCAAAAGAACTAGAGTCTGGGGTTATCACTACTGACTGTCTGATTGGAATCACAGAAGTTCTACACTGAAAAGAAGAAAATGTAGAACAAAATTTTAAATCAGAAATCTAATAGTGTCTGAGAGTGGACTCCTGCGACTGTTGCTCTAGGCCAGGGGTCGGCAAGCTGTGGCTCGCGAGTCATATGCGGCTCTTTCAGTGTGATGTGCGGCTCTGAAGTGACATGGAAAACATTTATAGGTTATTATTTCAGATCACGGTGATTTCATTTGTTTGGGAAAACACATTTAAGGCTCTTGAGTGATTTGAAAGTTGTTAGGAGGAACAGGATTGGCTCTTCGGTCTCAAGAGTTTATCGACCACTGTGCTAGAACACCCTTCAACCTTGGAAATGACCCTACCCTAGAGATCACCTTGCAGCCAAATACCTCATCTCTAAGGTGAATAATAACACCCACAGCTCAGAACCACCATCCACAGGGCCCCAAAGGAAAGCATCTTCTCAATAACAAAGATGATGAGGGGAGAAGGGGTAGGGATGAAAAATGAAAGAGTGCAATCACGTTGAGGGAACCACAGCTACTGATATAAAATAAAATGTGTATAAAGTGTCGCATGGAACTACCTAAATCTTTTTTGTTGCCCTTGCTCCAGGCCTCAATGAAAATGTCTACACCACAAAAGTATCAGGCAAAACCAATAGAAAAATCATCCCTCAACCCTCCATGTCTTCATAGGCCACTTGCTCCAGAATGGCAATATTAAATAGGCTTTGGGAGAAGGTGCTCTCCTCCCCGATTCTCCAGTCCCATCTCCGACCTCTGGAGGGGGAGGAGAGAAATGAATGAACAGTTCAGCACTGCTTCTGACTTGCATCCCTACAGGGTCTGTCTATTCAGGGCCAGGAAGTCAATCATCCCACAGAATTCTGCTTCCATTCAGGCAGAGAAGTCAGGTTTAAAGTGACTCAAGCAGAGCCAACAGTCCTCTGATCCTTTACAATATCAAGCTCTCCAAGCGTGTGTCATAGCAGCAATGCTACAAGTAAGGTCAATTACTGGAGGTACTCACTAGACTATTTTGCTATACTTTTTCCTTTTCTCTACCCCGGGGGCTCTTTTCCAAGCACTTATTCAGAGCTCTGGGGAAAATAAGCTTTTTAAAAAACCACATATCGTTGTCATTGTTTAATAGTCTGCCAATTGATTCCAACTTTCTCCATTTGTGAACTGAATATAAATGTGTATCATCCCCCAAAGGGACAGTTCTACCTTGTCCTATAGGGTGGCTGAAGTCAACAAAGACTCGATGGCAGTGAGTTTGTTTGTTTTTTTTAATCCACCAAATAAATAAAAAACTGTTTTAACTGTACTTAATTAAGTTTTGACAACACAGGCAGTCCCTGAATGTCCACTTTACATACAAGTCAGAGTTACAAGTCAATACCCATAAACCATATTAAAAGTAGTACATATAATTAATTGTTCAAAGCAGCAAACACACTACACTTTGCATTATTATTTGTATTGTATTATTTGTTAAAGATACTTTTAAAGTATCTGGAAGGATTTTTAATGTTTTATTTCACTAATTGCCATTGGATATAAAGCATAATTCCAATAGCAGTGAGTTTGTTTTGGGTTAGCTGTTCTGACGATGCACAGATTGAATTAAAAACAGATTTAGGACCATAACTCACTCATAATCCAGGGGCTGTCTGTAAACACATTAACTATAGAGTCATAAATAAATCAAAGTGATTGACCACGCCTCAGATGATTTCTGAAACACATTTTAAGAGAAGAGAGAAATGCAAACAATTTCACCGCCTTTGGTGGGTAAATTTTGTGGGAGGCAATTATCTCAATAAAGCTGTTACTGCGGCCCTTTGACATTCTGATCCACACCTCTAATGCTGAAGCGAAATCTCAGGGGAGCAAAGTGGGATCAACAGCATCTCGTTCTGCACACACGGCCCATGCTGAACGCTATCATTTGTTTTCTTTTTTCAAGTCTTTACAGTGTTTAAAAATACTCTTAGGCTTGAATAATCATCAGAGGACATATTAAGCTATCCTTTGTTGTTAAAATAAAGAATGATATTCTGGATATCATCCTTCACAATGGCCAAAATAAAGATCTGGACTAGCAACTTTGAATGATAACATCTAACTAAAAATTAGGAGGGAAAGAAAATAAATAAATCTATATTATCATAAATGTAAATGTCTGCTCATGTGCCAAAATTGCACAAATAGAACGGATTTGCTAGAACACAGCCAATCACAGTGTCTATTGGTACACAAAGTACCACAGAACAAAAGCTACCATTAAAAATTTTGTCAGTGCTATAATTAAAGCACGCATACATACACACAAAGCTAATTCAAAAGATAACTTAGCCAAAAAAAAAAAAAAAGGCTAGCTGTACTGCCTATGTCACCATTAACCAAATGCTATTGAAGACAGTACTGTACCCAGCTTCAGAACATCTGATTGACAGCGAATCTCACTTGCTCTGTAATGCAGGGCTTCGAACCAGTTCTATCATCAACAAAACCAAACAGAACCAAACTAAATTTGGGTGATCTGTCACATTAGCCAAAATGGGAAATTTCACACACCAAAGCCCGAATACAAGAGCCTGGACAAGGTGCCATGAGCTCTCCAGGCTGATGAATGAGGCGCAGAACTGCATCAAGTCACACACATCCACAACGTGGAGATCCGCCATCACTTTTGAGTCGGGCACCACCATCTTTAAGGCAACTTTTAATGCTATGTGAAGTGTCCCTTGACTCCCCAAATCCTCCTCACAATCACCTTCCCTTGCTGCATGTGCAGCTCTGAAATCACTGGAAAGGCTGTGAGCCTTTTCTTCCACTAAAAAAACCAAACTCACTGCCTTGGAATCCATTCTTCTGACTCATAGAATGCTAAAGAACAGAAGTGAACTAATTGCTCTGTGGGTTTGGGAGACGGTGAATCTTTACATGAGTAGAAAGCTTGGCTTTTATATGTACTGGTTTCAACTGACTTACAAATGCTTAAAGATACCGTCAGGAACAGATCACGTTCAAAATCCAAGGACTGATACTCCACTCAAAAGCCATCTTACAAGGCTTCTTCTTTATTTGCCCCTTCTCATTTTACATTCGGGCTACTTTGTGATAAAGGCAATTGCCTGATGTGTTTAAAACGACAAACGCTTTCTTAATTAAAAAAAAGTTTCTCGTGGAAGACATCTGACTATCACATCTCTAATGCTCACAACCATGGCTGCACCAAATAAAATGGGCTTGCTTTATTGTTGCTAGCTAAAATGGCCTTGCAGAAAGGAGGGTAGTCTTTTACTAACCACACACACAAAAAAAGCTTCCACATAAATCTGTTTTAAATTACAAAGCTTTTCTTTTCCGTTACTCCTTTGCGATCCCCAGATATGTTTGCCTACTCCGCAGGAACAAAAGCCAGAAAGCATGTAAGCCCCAAAGTAAAATATTGAGAATAAAAGACTACAGAAGATTCATAGGGGATCCATTTACTTTAACAAGCCAAACCAGAAGAAGATTCCTTTAAGCAGTTTGGCAACACGGTAGAATTATTTCAAGTCATATAATAAATTGACTCTACAAGAACGCTACTCCGGTATATAAATCATTGACACATCCGTAATTTCATTACCTGATTTGGGGGCCAAGAGCTGTGATTTAACAACATGGCAGCGACTAGAAAATAGGGTTGCCTTTCCAAAGATGCCATACAGGGAGATAACATGTTTCCGAAACCAAACTATTGAGTTCTAAGCTTTGACTAACTGTTAACACTGGGCAAGGCGCTTCACTTTCCACGATGTAATGTGACACGCCACTATATGCATGTCGGTAAAGCACTCCATGCTCAGCAACAGGAGGCCCTCCATGTATGCTGGCAGTTGTTGCTCCAATGAAGAATGAGTACCTGGATAATTAACAGGTCATTTTCACTAGTAAGAAGTTTTCTTTTACTGAGCACACCTCCTCTTGTCTTTCAACATCTCTGCTCACTCAAAAGAATGCCTATTTCATTCTATTATCCTGTGTACAATCAACCATGTGTCACTACTAAAATAAATACTTGTGCACTCAAGTTATTCGATGGGACGTGGGGCACAAGAGAGGGAAGAATCTTACCCCTCCAGGGCTGTAGGAGGGGCTACCGCCAAGCGATTGCGATGGGAAGGATTTTCATATTTTAGTTTATTAAGACTTGTATCTTTGACTTGTTTACAACATCACGTTTGCTTATGTTCAATTTTTTGAAAGTTAAGATTCAACAAACAGTATGAAAACTTTATTTTTTAATTAAAACAACCATGAACCGAGTATATTTCAGAACATATTTCTATAAATCCAATGCTAGATATTGTTCACTTGGTAAGCACGTGATGGAGAAAATGACGACAGGTGTCAATTACCTCCTCTCGGTGAAGGGAGAATAAAGAAGGGACTTCGCACGGCACTGGGAACACATGCAGGGACTTCCAACATTTCCTTTCGAGGAGGAAGCCACTTCTCTCTACCAGATGGCAAGCGCTACTCCAACAGAAACCACATATTTAAAACAAGTGTAGAAATGTTTACTGTACATCCCTTTCCGAAGCAGCTGCTCACACGAATGTACTCAGGCAGCAGTAAGGAAATCAAAGTGTATGTCCAACTAATGAAATCCTCTCCTAGTTGATCACTACACAGGCTCCAGCACTGGAGTCTGCCAGCTGCTGACTAAATACTATTTTCCAACATCTTCTGAAGGCTAGTAGTTACTTAAATAGATTTTTAAAAGAAAATGAATGCAAAATATTGTAATTATTAGAAGATTGTTATAATTAGAGGTTCAGTTCTTTCCTTTTATGTAGGGAACAAAGTGGCTGAGACTGTTACAAAGAACACAAAGTGCCTTCCTTTGGTTGCTTATTAATCCATTCAGAGGTTACACTGACTTACATGTTACAGACCCTGCCCTTAGCCCTCTTCCAACTCTAGCACTCACCTAAAGTCTCTTGAGGAAGCACTATACTCCACTCGTTATCTCATTTCACCATCAAAAGAGAAGATAACCCCTTGAATCAAAAGAGAAGATAACCAATTTTTCAAAAGAAGAATATTTAACCAAAGTTACAGAGTAATTTCGAGTGATCAGGTCACCCTCCTCCCTTTCGAGGAGCGGTAAGTGAGACTGCACAAAATCACAGGTGGAGAATGAGGCAACAAATGCGTGAGCAAGACTGACCTAAGAGAACTCTGACGTTCTCAAAAAGAAGAGACTAAAATATATCTTCTGATCATCCGCTTGATAACTGCTTCACGGAGAGGTGAGTGGTTTCCCAGCACTGTAAACTGTACGCACGCTTTCTTTTCCTATCACCTCAAGGACAGTTCGGCCTCTTGGTGGAATCTTCCCTCCCCAAACACTGACCTGTCCACAGGAGCAATCATGCTAACCAGCAATTTTTCATCATCTCCTTTATCCCCTACAAATATACAGGTCTTTAAGTGACTCAAAGTACAAAAAGATAAGTCGGCCATTTTTAACCCTCTCAAATAGTCAAACACTGATCTACACTTAAAACTTGACAATACTAATCCTAATAAAGGGATGCTGAGTCAGAATCAAATGAGTGAATGAATAGTGCGAGATAAACTGTAATGTGTACCTTGTGATAATAAAACAAATGCCTTCATAAAACTTACATTAAAATGTTTCCAAAGTGTGTTCTGGATGATGATTTCTTAATTTGCCCTTATCAGTGTCCCAACACACTTTACTATCTTTAAAGCACTTTAAAAAGTTATTCTACTCCAAAGAATTGAAGAAACTCACTCAAAAGAAACCTAGCATTATTTCCATTTTAAAGAATAGAAAACTAAGGTTTAGTTGAGTAAAGTAAGCTAACCGTACAAAAATAACAGATGAACAATAAAGGTATAACATATTTACTATTTCAAGGAAAAGTTTCCGAAAAGAAAACCTATACGTGATATTGTTATTTGGAAGAAATAGGGGAATCTTCATATAGAATGGTAAAATGGCATTTTTACTAAGATATCCTTCATTATGACATAAATAAATATGCTTTAAATTTATGCTAAATTTTTCATCAAACTACTTCCCTAATCATTAAGAAATAGACCTACCACAATCCCTAAGAGGCTCCTGTGCCCCCCACCCCCAATAAATCCAAGTATTTTTAACGTAGACTCTTGGAAGAGATGGCCATGAGGTTCATCCACACACACGCTGGGTGTTATGACATATCACAACATCACACTTGCTGGGTTTTTAGGACCCATTGGCAATTAGCTTGGTCAAAACTTGACCATCTTTCTTAAAGAAAAGCCCAGCAATCCTCTAAATCCGAAGAAGAGACCTCTTCTAGCTGTCTTCCTCGTTACTATTTTTAGGTGGCTAAGCACTGGGCAAAGTCTGGCACCACTGGCAGCAAGATGCTACTGCTGGCACAGCAATGGACTCCAGCTGCTCCACTGACAGCCACTTTGAGCTTGGCCAATGCTAAGAGAAGAGAGGGGAGGAGAGGGCAACTAGCCCAGAGTGAGAGCACTCACCATGTGCCAGCGACGATCCCACCAGGATCTCACGCAAACCTGACTCTGACACAGAGAGAGAGCTCTCATTTGAGAAGTGGGGACACTAAGGCTCTGAGAAATTAAGAGACGGATGCCAAGAGCCATGCCTCTGGCGCTAAAGAAGCTAACTCCAATGCAAGTGGTTGCTAGCTGCGGAGTGCATACGGTTTTCCAACATCTCCTGGTGAAGCCCTGTCACATTTTCTTTCTGTGTCAAACGATGTTCAGTGAAACAGGGTTGTGTCACCTGGGAGAGTCGGCTACAAATATGCCTTGTCCTGCCTTTCCTACAGCAACGCTATTCATTTGTGCATTTCATACACTTCATAATAGCAATGTATACCAAAACGTCAAGAAAAGAAAAAGCCTTTGGATCTTAGGTGAACCAAAATTAACTATTTTTAAAAGTGTTTCATAACCTGATATGCTGAACTAAAGAACCTGGACTACCTACCTCTGAGGTACTGTACAACCATGAGGGCCTAAGACAGCCAAAACTCTTAAGTCTTCATAATCAATAACATAGAACTGGTTTCAGCACATTGGGTTTGATAACAGAAGCACGAGATAATTAATTATAGCTGAGTACAGGCCTATTCTGCCTGAATGAGAACCATCTCCCAACCAGTCGGAAAAGGAAGAGGAAACTAACTCATAAAGAGAGATTCTCCTAACAAATGTTAAGAACAAAATTAATTAAAACAATTCACAAATAGGTATCCTGATCAAATTGGTAATTTCTTATGCTCAACAATACGGAGGGACTTCAATAAGGTCCATTACATTTCAACCCCATTTTTTCATGAAATTCTTGAAGTAACTGGTCTTAGTCTACTGTAGTGTAAGCTTTTGAAAGTCTATGCATTCCAGGATAGACCTTCAGAGATGATGATAAAACTTTAAGCATCAAAGAGGAACTCTCTATATAAAAAATGAGCTCAGTAAATAGTCATACCTACATGACTCAGAGTCACTAAGCACTGAAAGACAGCTTCAATCCCAACCAAAAAGAAACTTGAAAAAGAAAAAAAAAATTAAGAAATAGAATTGGAGAAAAGGGAGGGAGACACACTTCCACACACACTAACACAGGAATAAGTCAAAAGATATTGCTACTAGTTTATACATGGACAGGTAACTCCAAACAAAATATGTCTAAGCACATCTCTGATATCAGTGAATAGTTTAAAAGTTCTCTCAGAAATAAAGTCTTATTCTCATTATGATTTCTTAAAAAGAAACAAAAGTGTATTTTGTGCCATAGAAAAATTATTTTAAGGTGAGGGTTAACATAAAATTTTAACCCAACACAAGTGAACGTCTACACAAATCACTGAAGCTTTGCAACAAGTCTCCTGAAATGCAGTTCCACATAAAACAATTTTTTCAATGGATTAAATGCTTTATTCCATCTATAAACTTTCATTCAATTCACAAAAAGTTTAAACAACAAAACAAAAAAAGCAATGGCTTCTGATGGGCTGGTTCAATTTGAGGCAATATGGTCAGGTCAGGATTTCAAAGAGTTCATCTTTATAGATTTTCTCAAAGGACAGGAAGATTCTGACATATTTTGAAGAAGTTTTAAGAAAATTGAAAACTGCACAGGTGAGAAAAAGGACGAAATAGGGGCATCAACAATTTTTTTTCACCATTAACAACACACCTGCTCATTCTTTTGAAGATATCAAAGACTGTTCTATGGTACTTCTTTGGAAAACCTTACCCTGTCCACCTTAACCTCTACCTTAACCTACAGCCCTAACGTGCCCCTTCAGAATTTTGCTACCCAAGCTCAAATATTGAAAAAGAACACTATTTGAGTTCCTCAAAAGATGCCAAAAACTGAGGTTGTAATGAGTGTTTAGGCAAGAGTTAAAAAAAATCAAACTTATTGCCATCTACTTCCATGAGTTAATTTCGACTCAGTGATCCTCTATGAAATAGGACTGTCCTTGTGGATTTCTACAGTAGAGAACTTGTCTTTCTTCACTGTGACTGATTTCAACCTGACTTTGCGGCCAGCAGCTCGATGCATAACCCACTATGCCAGCAGACCTCCTAGTAAGGGAAGGCTAGCGAGAGACAGAAGCACCACGTGCAGAAGTGTTCAGAAGGAGGTGAAGAATACGCTGAGCAAGAAGAACTTCCTACTGGGATATTTCTGTTTCATGACTGTTGGTTTACCCTTATACAATGTGTGTAAGTCTGTCCATCACACCATGCAAGATATTTAAGTTCATTTGAATACCAGCCATTTATTCTTTTTCAGAAAACCCTCTATTTTTTTATTCTAATACACTCACAAAGGAGCTCCAGCGGTGCTAGCTAACTAAGCACCTGGCTGCTAACCGGAAGGTGTGCACTGGAAGTCACCAGCCACAGTGTAGGACAAAGACACTGCAGTTGACTTCTGTAAATAGTCTGAAGCTTCATGGATCGATTCCACTTTTTCCCATAGGGTCTCTGTAAGAAATAACTTGATAAGTAATGCTTTTTTAACGTACTATAATCCACTGTTGAGCTGCACCTTCCTTATTCACTTTGTGTAAACATAGTGTGATGCTTTAATATGTATTTTCCCATATATTAAAAAATGTGAGGGGCTGAGCCCCAGTGGCATTAAGTGGTTGAGTGCAGGACTGCAGCCCACAGGCTTGGCGGTTCAAATCCAGCGGCAGTTCTCAGGAGCAGCACTGGGTAGCACCCATGACCACCAAAGGCAGTGATGCCCACAAAAAAAAAAAAAAATTGAACATAAAGCCTGGAAAGCCCTCTAGTGTTGGTCAAGGCTTTCATCTACCACGATTCTGACATTTTGGCCTAGACAGGTCACTGCCATGGGAACTGCCCTGTGCCTTACAGGACGTAGAGGAAATTCCCTGAGGTGCAAGTATCCTTCCCCGCATGACAAAATCTCAGCAGCGGCAGGTGTGCCGGAGGTGGAAGGTGCAAGCGCAGCAAGAAATTTGGCGGAAGGGGAAAGGGCATGTTCACCCCGCGTTGAGAATTACTGCGCAAGATGAAGAAAAACAGCCCAGGCAGAGATTTCAAAATTAATAAGAAAAACTCACAGCGGTTGAGATGATGCCAAAGCAGAGCAACCCGTTCTGTTTCTGAGACTGTTCACGCCACAAGAGCAGAAAACTCCAGCATTCTCCAGAGGAGCGGCTGGCCGAAGCAAAGTGCTGCCTTGCCTATGGAAGCCCAACGCATCCGCAAGCCAGCAGGGCTCCAACACGCCAAGCACAGGGCCCCGGGTTCCACGGATAGCCCCACTTCTCATTGCTTCCCTAGAACTCTCTAGCTCCAACTTTCATAATGCACAGTGGTTAAGAACATTTCCCCCGCATTATACTGTCTCTCTGTCCTTGCAGAGTTTCTGTGGAACTACTGAAACTCTTAGGCCGGATGGATAGTCAAAAGGTTCTGGGCACTCAGATTTGTCGATAATGTTGTTTGCCACTAATCTAATCTGACTGGCTAATATCATGGGTGAGTTGATTTGAATGGTTTGCAGCTTGGCTACGTCATTTATAGCCAACATTTTCTTCATCAACGTAGGAGCTGGTAAATTTACTTGGAGATGCAAGCTTATAAAGTATATTTCATAATAAAATGTATATAAACAAATTATTTTGGTAAAATGTGCCCTTGACTTTTAGACAGATTCCTGGTGACACTATGGTTTAGGCAGCAAACTGTTAACCACAAGGTCAGAAGTTCAAACCCATCAATTACTTGTTAGGAGAAAATAAAGCAAGGTATTGGTAAAGATTTAGAGTGATGGAAACCCTTTCTTGGATCATTATGAGTCAGAATGATCACCAATTAGTAGGGTTTTTTATGTTTTTTACAAAGATGTGCCTAATTTATTCTTAAATATGAATGGGGCTCATGCTATATAAGCATTTATTTTAACACTGGAGGCACAGTTAAATGGAACAATGTATTGATATTTAAGAGCTGCAACTACAATTATACTTGGAATAGCAACTATACATTGAGACCTTGGATAGAAGTGAACAGACATGTAAAACCTGTGATAATTCGTTCTTTCAATCTAGCTCATAAGTTCCCAAAATACTCAGCACCTCCCTGGCAACTATAACATTTGGACTATAGCCCATGATCTAGGACAAAGTCTAAGTATCCATTTTTACGGCCCCCATGGATATTTCCAATGTCCCCAAGGGGTGTTTTCTATCACCCATTAAGGGAGACACTGCCTCCTTGATCTTATTAGTAAAACTGTAATACTGTAATTATATTTATACTCTCCAGTCTCTCTGGGTTCCACACATTGTTCCATCTATTGCAGCCAAAGACTTTTGGCCCTGACTACAACAAACCATCGTGACCCCTCAGGGTTGTATAAAGATGCCAGTTGCCCTGTCTGAGCTTGCACCAAGGAAATAGTTGCATATGCTGTTTCCAAAATTTAACTAGGCCTCCAGTTTTAAAATTACCTAAACAATATTCAAAACTAACAGGTATTTTAAAGCGATGAATTCATACATTATTACAGTTGAAGAAGTGAAACCAAGTCCATGAGACCTTGAGCACACTGCACCCAAATGCCAAGAAAATCTCCAGACCAGATTTGCTGCATTGAACACTAATGATGGACCTGATGAACTGTGGGGTGACATCAAGAACATCCAATGATTGTCATTTTTGAAAGGCAATTTAAATTTTTATCTGTTTTACCTAGAAAATTAAACGTTGGCTTGTTTTCTTAAGATACTCAAGAATTGTGTATTTTTTAAAGGAGTAGATGATTAAAAAAAAAAAAGTCAGAGTGGAGGATTGAGTTGGACGCTAATAGCACGGTCAGAGGTTTGAACACACTACCCACTGCTTGGGGAAAATATGAGGCTGAGAGCTCCTGAAAGGGTTTAGTCTCAGTAACCCCAGGAGTTCTAATCCCCATCCTGTAAGGTCACTGAGAGTCAAAAATCCACTGGATGGCAGTGGATTTAGGATTTTGGTATGCAACAGAGAACTTTCATTGCCCATGAATCCAAAACCAGTCCTGTACAGGAAAAATTTGCCAACTCCTGAATAAGAACATAAATCATATACTTTAATCAACACCATTTTACATATACACATAAGTAGTAGAGGACTTTATGTCAACTTGAAGGTATGTGAAAGTTTAGGGGTGAGACTAACCTGTCAATCAAGTCACAGGCTGATGACACCTTCTTGCTGTCATAAGCCTTTTGGTTTGGTAGAAGAGTGAGACACTGGAGCTGATCTCTCACTCTCTTTCTCTCCCCCCCCCCTTATCTTCCTGCTTGCTGGGCCTCTGCTGCCGACGCTGAGAGCTATTAGTGTCCTGGCATGTTTCTACTAATTTTGTATCCACATGAGTCTGCACCCACCGACCTGTGACCTTTTTTGCTTTCCAGTTCACCATTCTGTGTCACCGACATATGGATGCATGAATTTGAAGGGCTTAGGGACTAGCATCAGACTTAGGGACTTGAATTGGACTGGGGCTAGGGTGCCTTCATGATGAAAAGTTGCTTCCTAATACAAAGTTCTTTCTTACATATAAGATATATATACACTGGCTTTCTCTAGCTTTCTCTAGGTGAATATCCTCCACCTCAAAGTGTGCGTGCATGTGTGCATGTCTATATACACCCACCAACACTCAAAGGGACTTGAGAAAGTTTGTGGAAATTGCCATTGTCTTTAAATTACATACTGACACAAATCGTGAAGGGTCCTCTCTCTCACACACCTGCATGCTTGTGTGTGTGCAGTATCCCCTTGGTGACAGTGTCCAGTGTGAGACTCCTACTCTAAACACAATGTAGCCTAAACGCCTAGTCTAACACGATGTCCATACATGGCAGCTATCAGGGACTTCGAAAGTTCATGAAAAAAAATCCCATTATCTTTTCCTTTAGTTTTCCCACAAGATGTTTGAAGCCACACGGTATATGCTAAACTGTGCATCCACTCACGCTATGAGGTGTGAGCCAGACAGTTCCAGCCTGCAGCAACCATCAATGCTACGCGGCTCTGGGCTAGACTCACAACAGGTCTGTTCCGCTGGAGTCACTGTGTCGAACCATCCCTTTTTAGCTGCCCCTCTAACTTTAATACACGGTGTCCTTCTCCAAGGACTTGCCTCTCCTGTCAACACGTCCAAAGCATACACGATGTAGTCTAGTCATCCTTGCCTGTAAGGAACACCCTGGTGGTCCCATATCACAGAGAAAAACTGCCCTGATGTTGCCTAGGCTATAATCAAAAAGAACAGGTCACTGTTCCTAGGAGAAGTCTCTGAGTTTAAACCTCCCACCTTTAGAGTGGGAGTCTCACACTGAACACTGTGCTGCCAAGGAGGTAGTGCGCGTGCACACACACACACACACACACACACAAATGTGTGAGAGAGACAGGAGCCTTCACAAATTTGTGTCAATATGTAATTTAAAGATAATGGCTATTTCCACCAACTTTCTGAAGTCCCTTTGTGTGTTGGTGGGTGTACATAGACATGCACACATGCACGCACACTTTGAGGTGGAGGATACCCAATCATCAAAACCAAAATAATTTTTCTATCGACTAACATTTAAGTTCATGTGTCCATGATAAAGCAACGGCCAGCTACATTTCTCAAGCACCCGTGTCTAGGTTGTACATAGCTAGTTCTTGACAAGAGAACAAGAAGCGATGCGTGCCACTCCAAAGACATTAAGAAAGTCATGCTTTCCCCATAATCGCTTTCTGTATTTGCTTTCCTTTCCACAGGTTGGATACTGAGAGTGATGAGGCCTTAAAGCAGGAGTAGGAAATCTTTTATGTGTCAAAGCCCATTTGGATATTTATAGCATCTTCAGCCATTCTGGTTGAACATTTACACAACTCACCTCCAAAGTGATGACTGGAACTGCTTCCCTTTGGAGAGGTGTGATGTTAGCTGGTACTGGTGATTTCATGTGTCTTATACATTCCCCGGGCTGGGAATTCCCTATCCTGTCCAAAAAGATGTCAAAACCACCAGTATCCACAACAGACAGTGCATTTCTAATATTTCTAATATCAACTACAAATAAACACCACACACACACACACACACAGTTGATTCACTGCCTTTCACATTTAACTCACTTCTATTTAATTTGGAAGTCCTCCCAATCATTCTTAAAATTAAAAAAACAGATTGTTTACATTGCTGAAAGCCTTTTGTTTATTCTGCCCATCAGTCTTTCATGACAACTGGCTACTGTCACTCTTTTATTCTTTCTTAATTGTATGTTGGGATGAACTTTATTTGAAATCTCATTAATCACAGTTCCAGTGAATGAAAATTTCAAATCATTTTCGGCTCCATATAAAAAGGTAAGTCAACAAGCCTTGTTATTGGGGTTCCCGTTCAGAATGCAGATTTATTCCAAACCAAAGGCTGTTAAGCTGTCAGTATGAGGCTGCAGAGATGTTCTCTCTGTGACATTCCTGCTGCTTGTCTCATTAAGATATCTTCAAAAACAATGTTCCATTCAAACGACTGGTTTCCAGTGGACCCACTGGGCCAGTTATAGGCAGAGGTCAGCTCCTAAGGTTATGGAATTTCTTCTGTAATTGTGATCCATTTCCTCAAAGGACACAATAGGATCAAGAGAGGTTTATTATGAACAAGGGGAAGAACACTGGAGAGTCTACTGGTGAGAAAAAGGCCAAAGAAATTTTTCCATGACCACGTCCCTGCTACTCTTCAAATGCTGTAAGGACTGGCCTGTAAAATTTTCTTTTTTCCTTTTTGATCGGGACCAAAAATAACTTTAGAAGATTTTCACTAAGAACTTGTGTCCCATCCATTCTCTAGCCCAAACCATCTCCTTCAGGCTTCTTTTGGCTCTTAAAACTAGAGGAACCTTGAAAAGAGTAGTGAGATGAGTCCTGGAGGGTGTACAGCCATCATTTTGATGTGGGGGAAATCAGAGCATGCAGAATTCTTAAGGGGGGGTAGATTAGAATGATAGAAACAATGTCTTCAGATGTGTATAGCAAACAAAAAAAATCTCAAAATGCACTGCCATCAAAACGTGATTTTGACTCATGGAGACGCTACAGAAGAAGGCAGAACTGACTTCCAAGACTTTAACTCTTCCACAGGGAAAGTTTCTCCCATGGAGTGGCTGATGGCTTTAAACTAAGGTTAGCAGGCCAACATGTAAACGACTACACTGACTCGGCTCCATTCTCTTCCACCTAGAAGGACGATATGCTGAGAAACAATCATTCAGATTTTGATATTTTTGTTTTAATAAAGGTTTCCATGATTGTGTTGCAAGTTATTGGCTCACCTTGTATGTAGATGTAATTCAAGTGCTGAAGGAAGGCTGATATATGATCACAGCTGTTCAATGACTGTGTAAGCAAAAGTAAAAATTTTAAAGTAAGCTAAGAGGCCCCTTTATTCTTTATTGTATGTAAAGGCCAGCGAAGCAATGTAACAGCAATAAATTTTATTCCATCTTGAAGTACCATAGTATCTCCCAAACAATAATGTCACCAAAGAGAAGCCTGCCATTTTCCAGAACTGCATCTTGCCACCAACCACCAGACTGAACGATGTCGGTTGCGCTACAATGAATGTTTCTGCAAGAGTCACAAGATTGGCAAATGGGAAGATATTCAGTTAGGGAAGTTGTATTAGCAGTTACTGTACTTGTTGGACCATAAGATGCACTTTTTAGTGTGGAGGAAACAAAGGTGCATCGTGTGATCTGGAGGTGTGGTACCCCAGAACATTTGTTTAGGATCCCATGCACCAGCTGACTGTCCACTGCTGTTTGCATGCTGTGGATTGCTGTGTGTTCCGGAGAAGTGCGGCCTCTGGAGTCTCAATGTCAGTCAGGTCATTTGATTGGCACAGCGCATGCCTCCCCTCATTTGTTAATAATGGAAGTGTTGATGGTTGAGTTTGTGCTGCTAAATATTACCGTATTTTGCATTGTTCTAATAAATATTTTAGTATAGTGGTATTATTTGGTTCAGAATACTTTTTTTCTTGTTTTTCTGCTCTAAAAACTGGGTGCAGCTTATGGTTCGAAGAATATAGTGACTTTTTTCCCCCAGCATGTTACTGTTCTGATGCTATCCAGGGCAAAATCTTTCAAAAATAATGAAAAAGACTTAGCAAAACTATGAAGATTTTAAGAAAAAGACTGAGGGCTGAGCTTAGTGGCGTAGTGGTTGTGTGTGGGAATGTGACCCACAGGGTTGGGGGTTCAAATCCAGCAGCAGCTCTACAGGAGCAAGGCTGGGCCTCCTACTCCCACCAGAGGGCAGTGATGCCCAAAAAAAGAAAGAGCCAGAAAGGCTTACCAAAGACCTTCCATTTGTACGAGTCATGGGTGGCTGGTTGAGTACTTACACTGGCATGTTTTTCACTATCCTCAATCTACTTAGTGATCCTACACACTGGACCAGCTCTTAATTTTGCTGAAACGAGTGTCTAGATGAGGCTACTATCTCTAAGGATCTAGCTAAGACCGGGTAACATCTACGATGGCATCTATGATGACAATCATAATTTGTCGAAGTTAACTTTGCTACAATTTGGGGGGTGAGGGCGGGGGTGCTTTTTAATGCTTGGATTGTAAGATTATACAATTTGACGTTATTGTTGTCATTGGGTGCTAACGAACCTGTAGGAAGGGGTCCTCAAAAAGCTGGGGCAAAGCTCCACTTGGTGGAGCTTACTTAGTTCTCCTTGTTCCCACTAACAAGCAACTCGCTCTGAGTTAGTGCACCCACTGGCATCCCTTGTTAAGGTTCTCTCTGGTCAATGTTAATTTTTTCCTCAAAGCAGTTCTATTACAACCTTGTTTTCAGTGATGGCTGATTTAACAGAACAGCGGTGTGCAGCTATGAAATTTTATTTCTGGCTCAGGAAAATAATGGCTCAAAAACTGTCGGTGTTGAACACAGCTTACAAGGACATACTCTATGCGATAAGCTCAAGTATATAATTGGTCTTCTCGTTTCAAAAAAAGGTTAAGTTTTGATTGATGACAAACCTCATTCTGGATGTCCGTAAATTTCCTGAATGGATGAGAATGTTGACTCAAAGTCCATTTGGAGTTCGTTCCACTAGGTCAGACTGTTAATCAAGCTTTCTATTTAGAGGTTCTGAAAAGATAGCCTAACAGTCTGTGATAAAAAAAAGGTCTGAGATGTTGCTGCACCAGTTAGGAGACTGGTTTTGCCACCAAGACAATGCACCTGCTCACACAGCCACCTCAGGGCACCCGTTTTTAGCAAAAGACAGCATACCTCTCTTGAGCCCCACTCCTGACTCACCTCACCTCGCTCTGAGCAACTTCTTTTGTTTTCATGAAAAGGGACATGAAAAACCGTGATTTGACAACATAGAAAAGGGGGGGGGGGAAGGTTGTCAAGGGAGGTCATCCAAACAGATGAATTTGAAAAATGTTTCCAAGAATGGAATTTCAGATTTGACAAATATACTAAGTGCAATGAAGAGTACTTTCAAGGTGGTAGGTGATTTACCTTTTTTATTTAAAAAAAGAAAGAAAAGGGGAAAAAATAAATACATAGCTTTGAAAAAAAAGTTCTGGTTTTGTACCCCATCATATGCCCAAGCAGAACTTCCCCTATGAGGTTCAGCTCACGAGGTCTTCCTCCCATGGAGTCAGTTGCGTTGCTTTTTATGAGCTATCAGCCTTTCAATTAATAGTCAAACACTAAGCCATTGTCCCAATAGACTGACCTTAATCCTATTTTTCCACAGTCCTATTATTTCAGTGTGCTGTTACAGAATGAGGTGTTTCAGCAATGCACAAAAGGAATTTCAAAAAGTCCATAGAAAAAGCCCATTCTTTTAATTTCATTTTTTCCACACACCTCGTGAAATCCATATTTAATTACTAAGTCACAATAGATAAGACGTACCACTACTTTAGTCAGTAAGTTACATGTGCAGACCAACAAGCTAAATGACTCAATCCAGCCTTTTGGGACCCCATTAAAACTTTTGTAACACGTCTAACACATACCTCACTTAATCACACAGGCTTATGAAGAAGCATCCTTCTCAAATCACCGTACCATAAAAACTACCTCACCTCTATCTTGTGGTTCCCAACCAACAGTGCAAACCCCAAATATAATCTCAACTACTACAAAGCTATTTTATGAGTTTTTTCCCTCCAAATTTATAACGTAACTGCTTTTAACTTCAGCTTCATTTGGGCAGCTTTTGCTGAATCTTCAAACTGATTAATAAGTTTTTTATGTAGCTTCTTTCCTTCCAATCCAAAGGCTTATCATTATCCACTAGGTCTAAGCAAAAATACTCGAGATCCTTTAAATTTGAATATCTAGCATCTTTATTGGAAGGCAACTTGTTTCCTTTCAGAGTGTGAACTGCTTTATATAAGTGGCAGCCTCCTGAATATATGGAGCTATTTACATCTAATACTTAGTTGAATGTGTACTCAAAAGATGCATTCCTTGTGACCAAGCAAAATGACAAGTTTGGACGTTTTGCTCATTTTTATCCAGAATCATAACTTAACAGCATGCAACCCCCTCTGCCCTGTGCATACTCACACTCCAGTGTCTCATCTCTGGCAGCCATCTCTTCCACTGGGATTTCTTACCCTGAGGACCCCAGTTACAATGCTCTCTGATCAGCCTACGACCCCACTGCTGCCACAGCACAAGCCATCTTTGTAACTCAAAGGGTTGGTTGAGGCATTGTAGTGTGTGATTTTCTTTTTTTTTTCTTTTTTTTTTTTTTGTAGTGTGTGATTTTCATAGCGCTTGCTGGTCCACTGTGTTACTACCTTACCCACGCTGTATGGCTTCTTCCTATCCTATTTCTTGATTATCTCACCAATAATCCTATCAAGCAAAAAATTCCCTCAACCGCTTTTCTTCTCTGCCCTGTCTCTAATGACACCCGCTTAATACTTATTAGGGCACTTCTCCCCTTTCATTCACCAGTTCTTTTTAGGAATCCTACCCTTGGCACCAATTTCACCAACTATAATATTTCTAAAAAGCTGAGGGACTAAATTCACTCTGGATTGAATATCAATTTTATCCACACAATAAAATGTCTCCACAACCTGACACTTCGAAGCACCTGCAGTGATCACTGCTATTCACAATAATGACCTTGAAGTACTGCAAACTTTCAAACAAACACCTACCTCTGGAATATTCTGTTCTAGTCAATACAGTTTTAATGCTCAATCTCTGTACTGTATTCAAAAGCATCACTGTGGTGTTTACATCATCTTCCATAATACCCCCTCACCATTGGATCAACTACGACAGAAAAGAACCGTCCCATGGATGGCCAAGGTTACAAACTTCACTGACGCAGACTGCCGCGTCTGTCATGGAGCAGCTAGTGGGTTCAAACTGGCAGCCTTTCACTTAGCAGCTCAGCGTTTCCCCTCTGTGCCAATGGGGCTTACATCTCTTATGGGAGAACCCAAACACTTCCCTCCCCCAGTGATGCTCATGCAGAGCCAAGGTTTACAAACAACTCACTTTGAACCTTACGAGTAGGGTGTACGCTGTCATTATTTCCAATAGGCTAACACGGATTCAACACAGACTAACAGCATTTACGTGAGATGAATAGTGATAGTGATCAAGCGAGTGTCGTCTTTCCTATAATGTGGGAATTATCTGGCTGAGAACGGGATTGGGTGTAAAACACTGAAACTGATTTTCTTAGGGCACAGACCCAGTGGTCCTCAACTGTTGGAAACGTTAGCAATGTCTATCAACTAAGAGTCAGCAAAGCCTACCTGCTCTCTGCAGTTTAATGCATCAGACTAGGTATCAGAAGTCTTAAGGGACCTCAAGAATATAATTCCTCTATTTACAGTATGCCAGCACAGCAAGCCCCCCTAAATCAAGCTTTCTGTCTGTCCATATGTTAAAGACACCCAAGTAGTGAGGGGAAGAATGTCCTACTATGCAAAAAGCTGGATAAGAGAAAACAGGACACATTTTGCCATCAGTGAGATCTGGTTTCAAAGCTTTGTTGCGGTCACTTAACCAGGGTGCCTAATGCTGGTGGAGCTATCAAGGTAAGCACTGAACTGCTAATTGAAAGGATGGAAGTTCAAACTCGCCCCATCATTCCCTAATACAAAAATGAGGTTGACTGCTCCAACTTATAGCTTCAGAAACACTGTACAGGGTCACTATGCTTTGAAATCCACTGAACTGTTAGGTTAGTGAGTTACTCTCTGCAAAAACTTGATCTGCACATGATGATTCTGACATATAGTGGCCCTACAGGACAGAGTACTACTGTCACATTAGGTCCATATAAGTGGCTACTAAATTCAGACTGCTGACCTTACAGTTAACAGCCTGTGCCACCCACTACACCACTAGGACTTCTTTCTCATTTGTATAGTGAGTACAAAACAACTTGTAGAAACTAAATGAGCCAATAAGTGAAAAACAAACTTTGCAGTGGCTGCTTTTCCTTCTGTCAGTAATTTCTCCATGCCTCGTCTTTTCAACTTCAATTTTAGCTATAACTTCCAACATGCTTCATACACATGGGGGGGGGGGATTGTTCAAATTGTTTCTGGGTATGTGGAAGTTGAAGATAATGGAATTTTCCATGCACTTTTAGAAGTACCTTCGCACCCTCCTCCTTGCCAATACCTCATGTTATCATAGTCATTGCATGTGTGTTCCTAACACTTCAGGGACCTGGGATGCACTGCTCACTGTCTTTGTTCCTTGAAAACTACTAGCATTTAAAGTGATGAGCTATTTACCCAGTCAACATCTTCCAGTGCTTCTTTAGGACTGATTATTTTTACATTTTACATGATTATTCGGCTCTTAAGTCGAATACAATGGCTTTCAAACTTTAAAAGCGCTAAGAATCATTAGGGAGTTTGCTTTAAAATATAAATTCCACCCTCTTTCAACAATGTCATATCTGAGTCAGACAAGGATTGCCAATGGATGCTAAAATCATAAAAGTTAACAGGAAATAAGGCAGTCACTCCTTCCCATTGTCCGTATTACTTCAAGCATTGCTTGCTAATTGCAAAGTGGAAAAATGTACTTTGTATTTGGCAAAATCAGGCAGACACCACCTGTATTGGGGTTAAATATGGCCATGGGTAGGACAACTCTGATGCCATGGGCCTAATCGTATAGTGCATATTAAGTAGAAAGCAATATTTTCTTTAAAAAGCAATTTTATTTGGTATATAAGTCACACAGCATACAATTTAATCATTCAGTCATATTAAGAAGAGTTGTACAATCATCACCATAATCCACTTCAGAACATTTTCTTCTTTGTCATACTCCTGGAAGTTAGCACCCCATTTTCCCACAACTTCCCCTGGCAATTTCGTAAGGAATCATTAATTGCTACTGTTTCTATAGATTTCCCTATCCTGGATTTCATATACAGAAAATAATACAAAATTCAAACTAAAACATAACAATGACAAAACAGAAACCTCAACAGAAAAGAAAGCAGGAAGTATTAAAAACTGAAACATCTTTAAAACAGGCAAAAAGTAAGATCAAATTCTAACCTAGCGACATCAGTCAAAATCCACTTTAAGATGCTAATGTTTTCTGATAACAAAGACATTCATATCCTGGGGCTATGTTCAAAAGGGATTAACTGGAGACTTATTCTGTGTGTGGACCAAAAACATGGATTCAGGTTTTTCACTGTCATCATGGCCTTCTGCAAAACAGGTGTTCACAATATAAACTCTGATACAATTCCTCCTTCAGATTTGGATTTTGTTGTTTACGATCCTTGGATCATTCAGACTGGTGTGTTTTTTCCATGTGGACTTAGTTGACTCCTCCCTTAAACAGCTGCCTGTTTGAAGACACTACTTTCTGATAATTGGGTACCAAGTTGTTTCTTCAAACTTGAAAGCAATACTTCTGACATAAAACATTTAGTTGAGGCTGAGCCCCGGTGGCGTAGTGGTTGTGCACGGGACTGCAGCCCACTGGGACGGAGGTTCAGTTCCAGCAGTCGGGCTGGGCCTCCTACTCCCACCACCAGAGAGCAGTGATGCCCACAAAAAAAAAAATGTAGTTGAATATAATCAATCCAACTTTAAGCTTATCAAAAATTCAGAAGACAGACATACCTGGAGGAAACAACTATTCAATCAAGATGGTAGAAACATGTATGGGAACTGTCAGGAAGCTTCGAAAACATCAACTTTACAAGATGGAAAAAGATAAAAAATGGGAATTGTGCTGAATTTTTTTTCGTGCTAAATTTTTTAAAACATAAAGACAACATCTGAACCTTGACTGAATTCTACTTGGGGGAAAAAAAACCATGAAAAGCATTCTAAGGGGCAACTGAACAAGTATGACTAAATTAGATCCTATATCATTTTATTACATTATTTTCTTATATGCAGTAATATAGTTGTGAAGACTTATTCTAAGTGCTTGGTAATTGAGAATTTAGTGGTAAAATGTGCTAGCATAGAAGCACACTAACAGAGAAGTCTAGCTAGCTCTTCCTGTGAACAACTAACCAAGTCTAGAGGAATGGTGAGCAGATGTTTGCTACTGTCTTTTTGTATGCCTTAAAATTCCATAATAAAAATTAAGTAAAAATATACATTCCCTACCCTAATTCCCTGAGGCTCTGATTCATTTAAGCTGTAACAGGCCAGGCTGTTACAGGCTAACTACTGCTAGAGAGGGTCACTGAGGTTGTCCTTTTTCTCTGGGAGCATGCCATGACCCTCTAATACAGCTCATGTTGTGGTGACCTCCACCCATAAAATTATTTTCATTTTTTTCTGTTTTTTTGGGGGGGGCCATCACTGCTCTCCGGTGGTGGGAGTAGGAGGCCCAGCCCCACTGCTGGAATTGAACCTCCGTCCCAGTGGGCCGCAGTCCCGTGCACAACCACTACGCCACCGGGGCTCAGCCCCATAAAATTATTTTCACTGCTACCTCATAACTGTAATTTTGCTACTGTTATGAATCAGGTGACCCCTGTGAAGGGTTGTTCGACCTGAAAGGGGTCGCGACCCACAGGTTGAGAACCACTGTTCCATAGGGTCACTATGAGTCAGAATCTATTGGCGTGCAGTGGGTTCAGACTTGGTTTGGGTCTCTGATGGCCAGCCTGAAACAAGAGGTTCTCCGATCACACTTTAACAAACAGCTGAGGAGGGCTGAGCCCTGGTGGCGTAGTGGTTGGGTGTGGGACTGCGGCCCACTGTGTTGGTGGTTCAAATCCAGCAGCAGCTCTCCAGGAGCAAGGCTGCGCCTCCTAATTCCACCAGAGGGCAGTGATGCCCCCCCTCCGTAACAAGAAAAGAAACCGCTGAGGAGACAAAGCAATGGGTCTGCTCTCTGGAAGCCCTTGGGTTCTGCGTTTTCCCGTCGTCGGCGCTCTTTTATTGGCAGGCTTCCCTTTCCCAAAGCTTCGAAATAGTGCCTTCCTATTTGCAACCTCTCCTCACGTGTCCAGCACAGTAAAGATGGGGTCAGATGCAGGCATTATGGTGAAAGGGAAGGGTTCTACTTTATGTACCTATGATTCTTTGAGAACATCTGGCCAGGGTGAAAAATAATTATCAAATTTGCAAGAACACGCTGAAGAAAACGTTACATTTACTACTTTTCCATGAACTGAGTATTCAAATTCCTTCCTAAAAAAAAAAAAAAGATGACTACAAAGTGAATGCTCTACAAATTATGACCAAGATTAAAAAAAAATAGCTTAATTAAAAGATACATTCAGGGCTGAGCCCCGGTGGCGTAGTGGTTGTGCGCGGGACTGCGGCCCACTGGGATGGAGGTTCAATTCCAGCAGTGGGGCTGGGCCTCCTACTCCCACCACTGGAGAGCAGTGATGCCCAAAAAAAAAAAAAAAAAGATACATTCAAAGAGAGTTTCCAAAAGTTCATGGAAAAATGGAATAACAAGAGAATGAAATATTTTCCATGAATCTTTTCAAGCCTTCTCATATATATTGGTTTTTACAACCAAAAACAAAATTTTAAACCAACTGTTTTACATTTCAGGACAATGGGGCTATGCATAAAGGATTGTTAACTATGTATATATAAGTGTGTGTGTATGTGTGTGTATATGTATGTGTGTGTATATATATAGATATATATAGTGTATGTGTTGTGTGTATACACCTTAGGGTATTGTGCTTTGGTGTAAAGTTAAAGTGTATTAAAATGATGCTATCGGCCAAGATCTAACTGCACTGGTATATTACCAAAAACCAAAAATACTAAGGTTGATTTTTAGGTAGAACTGTGTACAAATCATCATAACAACATACGTTAAATCCACCAAGCAAATACTATGTTTTCCCAAAATTTAACATACTTAAACCAAAACAGTCTATACTGTAATTAAAAAATAAAATCAATTAAGAGATTTAGGCCTTTAAACAACTCACAAATGACAATTATCTTTTTTTAATTCACATTTTTCAAAGTTACATAACGTATACCAAGCAATAAACTATAGTAGGCAATTCTGATTTTCCTGTACAGAAATTAATATTGCCAAACAATTCAGAAAAAAAACAACATAATTTATTCATAGAGAAATATAAAGTATTTCTTTAGCTTAATCAAATAAAAAAATTTAAACAAAATATTACATAAAAACAAATACTTTAAAAACACCTAAAAATTTTAACTGAAATTACTAATGTGCAAAATCAGATGAGCAGCATTATAAATTTCCCAGAAAGTCAGATTTGCTGTAAATGTATAAAATGTCCCATGGTTAAGGAAGGAAATACAAGTATTTATTTTTTAATTCTAAAATAAGCTAAAACAACACATGATAGGGTTTAAGACTTATGTCGATCAAACCAGTTACTGAGACTTCAATCATCTTCAAAGTACATAAAGGACTTTTAAGAACTAAAATTCCTTTAAGAGCAATTAAAGTGCTTATGTAAAAATATGAGAAAATTAAGTTTTTGTAACTTGTTGCTGGACAAGGAGTAAGGAAGACAGAAGAAGAGTTGCTGCCATTAGACTACGGTGCTGGTGAAGCACATGAACACCCTAGGGCCTGTCAAAAGAACAAACACAGCTGTCTTGGCAGGATAGACACTGGGCCCCGTGGAAGCAAGGATGGCCAGACTTTGTCTCACATACTTTGGACAGACATCAAGCTTGGAAAAGTGGAAAAGAGAGAGGCCCTCACTGAGATGCACTGACACAGCGAGTGTAGCAATGGGTTCAGACCGAACATCAGGGGTGGTAATGACACAGGGGCAGGCAGGGTTTCACTCTGTTGGATGCAAACGCTTGTCATGAGTCAAAACTGGCTGGATGACACGTAACAACAATACATTGCAAACAGTGTGATAAACCTAATTTCTCAACTCCAATATTCCCGTTATCCCATGCCTTTGTGGCCCTCAAGCTCTGCAGCACTGGAAAACTAGTGGATTGCCTTTAGGCATGAGTCAAACATCTTCAAACTTTTAAAATGAGGCTATACTTTAGTTTAACTTTAGAGTCAAATAAAAAACCTAGAATTTCTGGCTGGAAGAAACTAGGTAAAGAGAACATCAAGGAAAGTAAACTCAATTTCTAGCTCAAACTTGTTTACAGAGACAATGTACAGAAAACAAATACATAGCGAAATGGCAACATGAACGTTTTCTCTTTTCCTCCCATAAAATCTTTCCAACATCCAAAATGTTGGAAACTACAGAAGTCTGACAGGTTGCCTTTTGCATAAAGTTTGCAAATTCAGTCATTCTTTCTGAGGATAGTATCAAAAGGTCTTGTCACTGCAAGATTATAAACTTACCTGACATTTTCTTAAACTGATTTAAGTTTAACGTTAAATTCTTAATCTTTTTTTTTTTTTTTTGGCATCACTGACCTGGTGGGAGTAGAAAGCCCAGTCTTGCTCCTGCGGAGCTGCTGCTGGATTTGAACCATCAACCCTGTGGGCCGCAGTTCCGCACAAAACCACTGGGTCACCAGGGCTCAGCCACCTTAATCTTTTTTAAGTTTATTTATATAAGGCAGAAATCTATTCCCCACCCTCACCCTCAGTGGGCAGTCAATTGCCCCAATGTTATTTATGAAAGCTGTGTTTCTCCACCCACTAAACAAAAACAGAGCCCACTGCTGACAGGCTGATTCCCACTCGCAGCGAACCCATCTGATTCAATGGGCTCCCAACAATTTTCTGGCTGTGAGTTTAGGGAAGCTAATCCTCAGGTTATTATTCTTCTGATTCAAATCAGATAGTAGATGAACACATAATCCTCTGTACCACGCAGGGACATTTATTTATGCCCCAGAACCCTATCAACCTAGACTCCTTTTTGACTTGACAGTATACCTATAGGCTCGCTTCTCAGGAAGGGCAGAGCTACCTTGCCACCTCTATAACACATTGCTGTCATACAAGCTAAGTCTCCATGCTGTTCACTCTCAAAGTTATTTTGGCTACTCAAACACCACTGTGTTCCTTGGATTTACTTTTCAAAAAAGTCCCATTGTAATTTTTTTTATCAGAACTTGATCAAACTTATTAATCAAAATGAAAAAGGTTTTATAAAAACACTTTTTAAATTTTAAATTTTTAAATTTTAAATTTAAATTTGAAATTTGGGTTTTTCAAGACTAGAAATCTTTATAGGAGGAGAACACCAACATTTTTCTCCAAGCACTCTGCTCCCAGACCTATCATATTCATGAAGAACACAAATCCAAGAACCAGCTCCAAATGGATTAAGACGGACACCTAGGTTTAAATGTGTTTCAACACGGAGTGTCCCGCGATCACCTGAGGCGCTACTACAAAGGCAATGGCCGGGCCCCCTCTGGAATCAGAACCCTCTTCAGCAAGTCCAGCGGCGTTCTAGTATTGCTGCTGATTAGCATCTGGTATACAGCTTTTACATGCATATAGACAAACAGACAAATAAGTACACATAATTTTAATATGACTATGACCAGTGTCCTGGCTTCATTTGCAATCCCCATTGTTAAATCACAAAATCTTTGGATTAGAGGGTCATTACAGATAACTTAATCCAATAATCTTAGTTATGTTTATGAAAGGCATACTTCAAAAGATATTTTCAAAATCAAACAATTATTTCACATTTAACATAACTATGAAGGCATTATTTGTATCACATAAATCCCCAATAAGTAACTTTATATTTACTAGATACTGCTATGAGTGCAGAAATCCTTTTAAAATTAGATCTATTTGGGGCTCAAAAAGATAAGAAACTGGGGCTGAGCCCCGGTGGCGTAGTGGTTGTGTGCGGGACTGCGGCCCACTGGGATGGAGGTTCAATTCCAGCAGAGGCTCCACAGGAGCCAAGGCTGGGCCTCCTACTCCCACCACCAGAGGGCAGCGATGCCCCCCCCAAGAAAACAAAAAAAAATAATAAGAAACTATAGTGTATACACGAGATAACTCCAACTATTTTTATAAACTCATGTTTTTAAAGTAAAGTTTTGTTATGGTTTGGGCTCCAGGGACAAAAGATCAAATCATTTCTCTCCCAAATTACCAAATGAAACCCCTCTACTTTCAATTCTGACTCATAGTGACCCCAGATAAACAGAGCAGAACTGCCCAATTGGGTTTTTCAAGACTAGAACTCTTTATGGGAGGAGAACGCCAACATTTTTCTCCTGTGGAGTTGGGGGGTGGGGGGAGTGTTAAAATTGATGACCTTTCAATTAGTAGTGTAGGGCTGCAAGCACTCTGCTCCCACACCTATCGTATTCATGAGGAACACAAATCCAAGAACCAGCTCCAAATGGATTAAGACGGACACCTAGTTTTAAATGTGTTTCAGCAAGGATCACCTGCGACGCTACTACAAAGGCAATGGCCCCCCTCTGGAATCAGAACCCTCTTCAGCAAGTCCAGCGGCGTTCTAGTATTGCTGTGATTAAAAGCTGCAGAGTAGATTCTGCTCTGAGTCTGAAATAGTCAACATGAGCAGCAGTCCCATGATATAGGATGGGTCCCTCACACACAAGGTGGGGTGGGTGGTGGGAAATAAAGCATCTTCAGGAGCCCAGGGATATTTGGTGCTAATCAGACAGCAGCTGTGTAACCTATATTATACTGATGGGGAAACTTGCAAAAGCCCAGAGTATGACTGTTCACAAATGGAGGTCCTGGATAAACCACCAGATGCCTTTTCCTTTTGTATCCCTTTAAAGGTCTCCATTTTCCCATCTCCCAAAATACAGGTAGCACCTGACTGCTCACTTAAGACAAAATGCCAACCCCAATTAAGATTTAAGTACATTTCTCATTTACCTTGTGCAACGGAAAGGTGCAAACACACGATAAAAATAAACAAACCCTAAGCGAGATTAACGATTTGACTAGGGCATCCTGAAGTCAAGACAAATTTTTAAAGAACCGCTGCTTCTTGACTGGAGAGACTGTCAACACTTAAAACTCCCTCTAAAAGGTAACACAGAAACAAGGAAAATGTAATACATGGAAAAAAACACATGCCTTGAATTAGTAGGCAGGTGCTTAACCACTGCACCACTAGGGGCCCTCTAATGACTGAGTGTGTTTCTAATCACAAACTCTCCAAGAAAACGACCTCACTTTCTAATAACACACTGCACTAGACAGGAGCCTGGTGTGACTACCTACTTTCCCGGGAAAAGCACCTGACAAAAATAGCACAGACAGCTCTAACATGACTTCCAGGCGAAGTTACTCATAAGGGTAAAGGAGGCAAAAAACCAATGCTCTGTAAAAGGAGGTTAGGGATACTGATTCACTCTACAGGCAACTAGGTTTCCATTTAGAGCCTGCCAAAAATATTTTTCTTACATTCTTCATGGGTATAAAGTAAACGAGATATCACCTAGTTACCTCTGGATGGGAAAAGGCACATAACTTCTAAATATCAGGAGAGATGACATTTGCTCCCATAAGGCTGATGCTTTTCCAAGCAAGAGTCACCTAATTTTACATTGGAAGGGAAAAAAAGCAAGTGAAAAGGCAGGTACTCATGGCTTAATGAAATCCGTTTTGACAGTGTACAACTTCCCTGACACCTTTTCTTAGACATGTGGCCAGAATCAAAAGATATGATTCCTAGACCTCAATGTCTAGGTTAACTAAAGCACAGGAAACTGAAGGAGCAGATATGACGAGAACAGCTCCATCTCTGAAAGATCTGCAACAAAACGCTGGGACACATCTGCATCCACACTGACAAGAAGTTGTTTCCAAAAAGATGAAAACAAGAAAAGCATAGAGCCTTTCTCCAAAGTTTATACATATGAATGGCTGCAATACAAGCAACGTGTCTAGCAGGCATTCAAAGCGCACACTTGCTCCTGGGGTATGTCAAGCAAAACCAGGCTACTGTGGAAAAAACAACAAAAAACATCTTCAGTATTTCTCCTGCGGCGTGGCTGTGTTAAAATATAGAACTGGGTTTCTGTGTCTTTTAATACTATTTATGAATATATTCCAATCGTAAAAAAGACAAAGTAAAATTCATGTTACAATCACAAGCATCTGGAAACAAAACAACAAACAGGAGACTGGAAAATGAAGATGGGAGATGGTAACACACTGCCTTATTTAAACAACTTCATCAACTAAGTAAGCAGTCTTTAAAATGTACCCTTTACTTTGTTCCAAAATCTGTACTTCCACTTTGCCCAGATACAACCTGAGTTTAGATGAATGTGAGGAAAGCCTAAGAAATGTGGGAACTGAACTTCAATTTGATGATGCCTCATAAATTTCTACTAATGAATGGCTAGGGTGAATTCCATTACAAACAATTCTTTCAGGAGTTTGAACTGTCATCTTTATTGGTCCCACCACTTATGTGTCTAAGACAGGGAGGCAGGTGACTTAGTCTTCTTCAACGATACGCCTAGTTATCAAATACAGACTATGCAATTTTACCAGTATCTCAATATTTCCTCCCCATACATTTTTGTCCCTCTCTTTCTTCATTTCTTTACACCTTACCAATTTGCTGAGACCCCCCCCCCAAAATAAAAAAGGTCCCCCTGTTAAAAAAAAAAAACACCCTACCTCTGATTTCGGCATGTATCTAGGTGCTTGAAGGTGTCTTTAGATTTTCAAATTCAAAACATTTCTCAAAATCCTATTTGAACCCAAACTGCAGTCATAATAGTTCATCAATCAGCCTTCTTTTCTATTGTATGTCCCCTCTTCCAAACGACTGACCAGTAAGAAACAGATTACCTGCAGACAACGCAGCCAGAAAGGTGTCTGAGCTCATTCTAGGACTAGTAAACAACTCTCCAAGGAGCAGGACAACCCCCAAGTCTAATTTGCATGCAAATTCCGCAAGACAAAGTTCTCGCATTCATTTACATGATTTGACATAATTCAATCTCATGCTTTTCTGAAACGGCTTGTGAAAAAGATTCTGGAGGAAGATCTATATAAATTCACTTGGAAACCAATGAACTTTATTCCCTGGCTCACTGGGGTCCTTACAATCTTCTATTCCGTGCAGACAGAAGTCTAGGCAAAATGTCTTCTCACAGAAGCAAAACACGTAAGAACTCTTCCCTATGTGATCTATCTCCAGGAAGGTGTTTTGTTTCCCCCTCCTGCAAACGCTCTTACCTACCACTCACTGTTTCCACAATCCACGGAGCTGACTTCATTTGGAGGGCACAGATTCACCAAGGTTTTACAGGGCTCCTTTCCTTAGTGGCATCAGTTAAGCCAGGGCTCATGGCAAGAGCTCCGTGTGGTGGCAAGTGGTTTGGGAGGAAGTCAATGGCACTAGGGAAATTTACCAAAGGGGAAAGGGCTGCGGTCTGGCGTGAATATCAATCATGGAGCACTGGCTGGCCGACCGATTGGGGGGGGGGGGGGGGGGGGGGGGGGGGGGGGGGGGGGGGGTAAGGGTTTCCGAATAGGTGTCCACGAGATCATTGATTCTCTGGCGGTGAGAGTTAAAAAACAAACGCTTACACAAGCCACAGACGACATAATTTTCCCTGTCACTGAGGCAGGGCAAAAAGGCAAAAGAAAAAGTCATGCTCCTTCCCGGAGGGCAGCAGCTCAGAGGCATTTGCAGGGGATGGGATTGCAGGAGAGGGGAGGGGGAGGGGGCGTGGGATAAAGGAGTACTCAAAGAGAGGCAGCGAGGGTTGTTCTCGGGGCCCCACACAGGCCACTGCAGAGGGAAACCAGGAGAGGATGCCTCCCGGGGGCACACAGCAGAGTGCAAACCGGATGGAGGAGAGGTTCCCCTCAGGACACGGGCTGGGGTGCAGATAAAAAGCGCTAACGGTTGATTACCTGGGAATGGGGGGCCCCCCCCGCGGGGGCGGGAAGGGGGCAGCCAGAAGGGAGAGCAACCCTACAGACATGGTGGAGGGCGAGGGAGGATGAGGCAGGGTCCGCTGCGCTAAGTGCGAAGCCCGAGAGGAAGCTCGACAAACAGCGGGACTTAGGCCTCCCTGGGCCAAAAGGCGTGGCCAGGGCGACGGAGCACACCACGGTCTTCTTGAGATGCCCAGGGACGGGGCAGGCAAATCCATCCTTCCAGACCCCCGGGCGCGACTCCTCGGTGGGGGACCACCGCCGCAGCTCCCCGAGGGCACCGCGCGCTCCGGAGGGCTCCAGTCGCGGCCGCAGGGGCCCCTCCGCAGGGCCCGCGCGCCCGCCCCCCCCCCTCCCACCCGCCCGCCCGCCCCCAGCCCCGCAGTGCTCTTACCTCCACACCTGCCCCATCTGCAGCAGGTGGATGACGGACTGCCAGATCCACACGGAGAGCCGGCACAGGCGCTGCGCCCCCGGCGTGGCCGAGCCCCCCGCGCCCGGCCCGCCGCGGACCGCGCCATGGCCGTAGCCGGCCCCCATCATGGGGGGGCCCCGGCTGCTGAGCCCCTCCACGGCGCCCAGTCCGCCGCCCGTGTAGTCCTGCACAAACCAGCGGAAGCTCAGGCTCTGCACCAGCAGCGACGGCACCAGTACGAAGAAGAGGGTCAGCCCGAAGCAGCCATAGTCGCCCTTGCTGTAGTAGTCGAGGGCCAGCCACAGGTCGGTGCCCACGTCCCCGAAGAAGACCAGGAGCGCCAGCACGATCCACAGGCAGTCGAGCCACGGCCGCTCCACCTGCGGCGGCGGCGGCGGCGGGGCCCGCGCGGACGAAGGCGTCGGGTGGTGGCGCCCGGCGCCGGCCGACGGCGGCTGCAGCGGCTGGTCCCCCCCGTCGGCGGCCGAGGCGGCGGCGCTGCGGCGCGGCTTCTTGCCCAGGAGGGAGCGCAGGCAGGCGGAGCGGCAGCCCCAGTAGCACGAGGAGGTGTTGCAGCAGTGGCAGATGTGGAGCGAGCTGCTCTCGCCGGGCTCGCTGCCGTCGCCGCCGCCTCCCCCGGGCTCCCCGTCCTCCTCGCCGCCGCTGCCCACCGCCTCGTCCAGGTTGTGCAGCTGGGCGAAGCCCACCCCCACGCCACCGCCATCGGATTTCGCCGCCATCTTGACTCTCTTCCCAGCTCCGGAGGTTGGGGGGGAGGGACGGGGAGGGGGGGAAAAGAAGGCAGGGAACGGGGAGGGGGGGAAACGAATGGAGAGGAAGGGGGGCGGGGAGGAAGCGGGGGAGCGAACGAACGAGGGGGGAGTGGGCCAGGGAACCCCCTCCGCTTCCGGGTAGCTGGCGTCACTTCCGGGCGAGCCCCCCAATCGCACGGCGCCCGCAGCTCCCCAGCCCTACCCTCCCGGCCAAGATGGCCGCCCTCCTGTGCCTCAGCTGCTGGGCGGGGGACCGGGGGGTTCTCCCCGCCAGGGCTCCCGTTCCCCTCTTCCGTTGACCCCGAAACCCATCAGGTTGACCCCTCGGCGTTTCAGAATCCCGCCGGCCCGAGTGCAGTGGTCCAAGGTGATCCCTGGAGGGGGCAGTGCCAGACGTTTTGGGGTCCCCTTCCTCAGCGTCGCAGCTCACAGCTTTCCTCTTGGAGAAACGCCCCCTAACACCCTCCCTGCTGCTGGCGGAGGGGCGGGACCTCTGAGGGAAGGGGCGGAGCTAGTGCAAAGCAGGTGATTACGTGTCACTTCCGGAAGATAGGATGACCTCATTGTGTAGTTAGACAGCCCCCCTTCAAAATGGCTGTGTCTCACTTCTTGGGCTGTTTCTTTTATTTGACTCTTGTAATTTCTCTCTTATTCCTATCTTAATTGAAGGGTCTTTAAAAATCAGATGACAATTTAGATTCCCACAAATCATTTATTAGTTCTCACTTGTATTTGCATACTTCTCTTTTTACTTTTCTTGACCTTTTTAATCACTGACTTCATCTTTTGTAAGAACATTTCCAGTATTGCTTTAAAAAAGAAACCAGGTAAACTCTAGCTAAAACTTAGGTTGATTGTATCATAAATGTTAGAGCAAAGATTGAACTGGCATATTGTGACCTTGAGTGTGGTTGGGGTTTTTCTTGGGGGGGGGGGGGTGGCTTTTGAAATACATTTCTACATACTCTATTTTTAAGAATGCAATTTTAAAATTCTTTGATTTTAATCTGGGTAGTTCAAGGCTAGTCAAGATTTAAGCAATATCTATTACTTGTTTAAGCTATTGGAATGTGTTAGGACTGGCATTTCGGAATTTCTTGTGGTGCTAAGGCTCTGTTAGCAAACATACCTTGAAACAAGTAAAAACATTATCAATGTGCTATATCATTAAAATAGGTGTAGGGTACTCTCTTAAGCTTAGGTAACAAATTATAAAAGTGAAGCAGCACTGAATGGATTTGAATTACAATGACATACCAGGGAAAGTATATGTGAGACCAGAAGAGTGATTTTATAGTTATAATTTTTGCTGATTGAGCAAAAACAGCATTCTAAAATTAAAAGAGATTTTCTAAATGGATTTTCTAATTAAACTTTCTAGATGTCTTTCACATTTTTATAACTCTTCCTCTTTTTCTCTCTTCAATAAAATCTTCTAATAATGCCAGTAACTTTCTCTGGACTACTGGGAGAACAGATTAGATCATAATTGCGGTGCCAGGGACAAAGATACCTTTGAAATGTTCAGTATTGGCATTTTGATGTTTGTGATATTTTTTACTCAGAGTGGCAAGTTAAACAGTGCCAGCATATTCTAGGATACACTTTTCATGTGTATATTTGCCAAGGCAAAACATATCAAGACCTGTCAGCAAATATCCAGAGAGAAGTTTTACCCACCCATTTCATGGGGTAGGTTGTGGAGGAAAGTAATTCTGCTTCTGGAATCGAGTCATATGATGCATTCCTTTATTCCATACTATTGGGAAAGCACCTTATTTTCTGTGGTAGTAAAAACTGTAGCCAGCATATACAGACTTTTTTTGCATATAGTTTGAAGTCTGTTTAGTGAGTGTGACTTACACAGTTCCTTAGAAAGGCAAAAACATAGGACAGTTGGATTGCCGAGATTTGAAACCCATTTCCAATAAAATAATAATGTGACTGTCAGCAAGATAGTTAACTTATTTCGCCATCAATTTCCTCTTTGGTGTAATAGGAAAGCTAGCAGCAACTCCAATGAAAAAGTAAGAGAATTGACCATGATTGTCCATCTAAAGCTCATGACATTTTGACCTGGTCAGATCAAAACCAAAAAAAACCCCAAACTCACTGGTGCTCCTCTGACTCATAGTGACACTTAACAGGGTAGAATTTTCCATGGATTCTCAAGACGGTAAATGTGTTCAGGAGCAGAAAGTTTCATCTTTCTCCTAGTGCCTTCGTGACGTTAAATTTTTTTTTTAAATCCTCACTGCTATCAGTTCAGTTCTGACTCCCGATGACTCTGCAGGATAGAGTGGAACTGCCACTGCGGGTTTCTGAAATGGTGATTCTTTATAGGAATAGAAAGGCTTGTCTTTTTCCTGAGGAGTAGCTGATGATTTTGAACTGCTGACCTTGGAGTTAGCAGCCCAATGAGTAACCACTACACCCCCAGTAAGGATTAAATAATGGGTAGCTGCTGGTGGTGTGCATCAGGCTTGCATCCTTTGACCACACTCGCTCAATGTGTGTGCTAAGCAAAGAATGCCAAAAGCTGGACTAGATGAAGATGAATGCATCAGGACTGGAGAAAGACTCCTTAACAACATGGAACATGCAAGTGACAGATTGCTTGTTGAAAGCAGAAAGGACTTGATAGACTTACTGGTAAAAAATCAAAGAAAACAGCTTTTAGTAGGAACTACTAAAATCTTACCATAAAGCAAAAATCTTCACAACTGGGCCAATAAGCAGCATCAAGATAAATGGAGAACATATGGAAGTTGTCAAAAATGTCATGCTATTTATGTACAACTAATGTCCATGGTGGCAGCAGTCAAGAAATCAATGGATGGATTGGACAAATCTGCTGCAAAAAGTCGCCTTACAGGGTTAAACAGCAAATGCGTCACCTTGAGGACTACTATGCACTTGAGTCAAGTTATAGTATTGTAGACCTATGCAAAAGATCAGCAATTAATTTGGGAAGTGAAAGAATAAATGATGCATTTGAATTATGATGTTGGTGAATAATATTCAATATACCATGGACTTCCAGAGTAATGAAATCTGTTTTGGAAGAAGAACAGCCAGAATGTCCCTTGGATGCCAGCATGGCCAGACACTGCATCAGTATATCTCATTGATGACCTTCCACCTTTTTGGTTGACCTCTGCTTTACTGAGCACGATATCCTTCTCTAAGGGTGCGTCTCACAAGTATGTGAGCCCAGACAGTGGGAGCAGATAAGATAGCTTCCCCTTTCCTCCTTGGAATGGCTGGTGTGTTTGAACTGCTGACTTTGCGGTTAACAGTCCAATGTTTAACCAACAGGACCACAGGGACTCCTTCTGTTAATGGATCAAGACTTATAACATCCCAAATGGAGGATAATCACATCAGGTCACATCTTGGAGTCGCGCAGTGATCACATCATTATATAATTGCCACACGCATCACGACACGGCTACAAGCTACAAAAATGCATACCTGCCTAGCCACTGAGAAGCCTGGGTGATCTAAGTTGTCACGCCTTTGAGAGGGACAGAATTCCATCCGTGGCAGTCTACATGCTGGCCTGTAAAAATCCACAGCCTTGCTTTATGCAAAACATATTCACTCCATCATTCACTTAATAAAAGAGCACATTTTAAGTGCTTCTAGGAAATAGATGCAATTAATTTGTGTTTTTAAATATATTTCCTCTAAGCCTGTGAAACACGATACAAAAGCAGGCGGCAATGGAGTATTTATGATTCCTGTTTCTCTCTACCCTGAAAGAACATTATCTAGGAGTGAAATTAGCTAAGTAAATTATATTCCTCCATAAGGTTGACCAAGGAGATTATGAATCATAGTGTTTACCAGAGTTGGAGTTTCAAGTAGATTTGTAAGAGCTTCAGTTTTGTCAAGTGGTTTCAAGTTTACATTTCAGCAATCTTCTCACTTGGCCTTTTGTGGGGAAGGGTGTCTTATAGAATTCAAACTGCAATGAGAATATATAAGTCATACAGACTCCATGTAAAGTCGGCATACATTTGGATTGCAAGACGAATTGTATCTTTTCACTTACTATGGTGGTGCTGTTCCTGTTAGCTGCTCAAGGCCAGCACTTAGCGTCACGCGGAACCAGAACCAAAGCCCACTGGCATCTAGTTGATTCCATCTCACAGCTGTCCCGGTGCTGCTGGGCAGACCTGCTCTATAGAGTGGTCCTCCTGCAGCCAAGGTAGAAGCTGATTGCCAGGGGTTTCTTCTGAAGCACCAAATGATGAGTTTGAACTGCCCATCTTTAAGTTAACAGTCAAGAGCATGCCGTGTATGCCACATATAGTGGGCACTCGATAAATCTTGGTAAAATAAAGGGGCTACTTATTCAGGAAGCTCAATTTTACCCTGCTAAGCCCTCTAAAAATCCTACTCTGCATGTTCTAAACCAGTGGTTCTCATCCTGAGGGTCGCACAACCCCTTCACAGGGGTTGCCTGATTCATAACAGTAGCAAACTTTCAGTTATGAAGTAACAATGAAAATAAACTTATGGTTGGGGGGGGTCACCACAGCATGAGGGACTGTATCAAAGGGTCGCAGCATGAGAAGGGTTGAAAACCGCTGTTCTAAACCTTCATGAAACTCACTGATAAATAACAGACTCTGACATTCTTCAATGAATCACTGGAGGGTGGTGGGGAATGAAAGGAAATGAGTTATGCTCTGGGAACACACAGGACAGAAAGTTCACTTTTTCTAAATGACTTGACCTGGGGATGAGCATATGCTAAGAGGCTATTTTCTGAGCCTCTTACAGAAATACTCCAAGCCTGATAGGGACCTCTGACTTTTGTTTGTTTCTAAAGAACAGTTTTTAAAACATAACTGCTTTTGAAAGTCCAATCAGTTAAGAAGTTAAGCTCCTGCTACACCCTTGCCTATTCGGTAAGCCAAATAATAAATTGTTGGAATTGCATACTAAAAAAACAGTGAATGGATCCCTTCTATGAGTAGATTATGACAGCTTCAATACCTAGAACTTTTCACAAAAGTTGACTATTAAGAGATGTATTTTCGGGCTGAGCCCTGGTGGCGTAAGTGGTTAAGTGCGGGGCTGCAGCCCGAGGGCTTGGTGGTTCAAATCCAGCAGTGGCTTTCAGGAGCAGCATTGGTTAGCCCTCATGATCACCAGAGGCAGTGATGCCCACAAAAAAAGGGGGGGATGTATTTTTATTTACCTTTCAAAGCATCTCATTTTTGGCAGATTCATTTACAGTGGCAACCATAATTCTGTTTTTAATATTGACATAAATTCAGCCCCCCATTTGAGTTCTGTCTGCCCTTGACCCAGCAAGGTGACAGCTTTGTCTTCAATCAGAGAGTGCTTAAAAGTAGATTGCAACTCCCAAAAGGGGCCAAGGTATTACGGGGCATGAAACACTAGGCCGCTAACCACAAGGACTGTAGGTCAATCCCCCCAACCACTCAAGAGTTGAAAGGGGAGGCTTCCTGCTTCCATAAAGACATCCAGTCTCAGAAACCCGAGCTAGGGATAAGGTTGCCCATTTGTAAAATGAACAGTCTTCAAAACCCTCCAGAGAAGTCCTAACTGGAAGTCGGCGAGAATGGTGAGACAAGGGTGAGCATGTTATCAAGAGGAACCAATCGCTGGAGAGTATGAAGTTTGACAGAGCCAATGAAAAAGAAGACGATAATGAGATGAATTGACACAGTGGCTACAACAGAACCCAGACCCTGATCTTCCCCAGAATGGTCATGCTTGTGACATTCTGCCATATGGAGGAATAATTCATTAGCACCCAGCAACAGCCAACCCAGGAAGGGACAGTCTTGCCCTCAGAGGACTCGCCTGTATGGATCCTGAAGGATTTACCTGCCATCTGCAACCTGGAGTGCCTGGACCACATGGTCATGAATCAGACCCTGACTCTCAAGTAGCCACGTAGTGAGCGGACCCAGACCCAATCCCGCCAACTGTTTTCATCAACTGTGTGTTCTTAGCCCAGCCCAGTCCTTGCCTCACTCCTGTAGTTCTGTCAGCAACTGATGAATGGCACTGATGAACTAATCTGCTGCCACTTGTGACTTGATTATTTCCTGTAGGCTATAATTAGCTACAATGATCCCTCGTAACACTGTGGGTTAAGCAGTGGACTGACGCTAATCATAAGATATGCAGTTCGAACCCACAGTCCCCCCTCATGAAAAGGATGTAGTTGTAGGCTCCTATAAAGATTCAGAGCCTCTTGTCCTGGCTTGCCCTTGTGGGCCTGGAACTGAAAGAGTCCCTGTGGTTCCATTTCTAGCTACACAATGGTTAGGGGTGTAAGACAGTAACACTACTGAAGTGTGCATGCCGCAGAGTGACTGACCCTGGGCTATCAGAAGGGCAGCATCTACCCCAGGACAAAGTGCAGACGGGTTGGGAAAGGAGGCGTGGAGGCAGGCAACACAGGGAGGAAGTCGGGTATGCACACAGAGGGGACTGAATTGTTGAATGCAAAGTGGATGATCTACACTGTACACCTTTACTCGATTCACAATAACAGATTTTTTTATTTTTAAAAAGGTGAGGTACAGTCTCAGAAACCCTAAGGAGAAATTCTCCTTTGTCCTGTCCAGGGTGGCCAAGAGTTGACATCAACTCAAGAGCAGTGAATTTTATTGAGAAGCCCCGGGGCCATCAAGCTTCTGGACACCTGTTGTGGCCTCATGCTGATTGGTGGTCTGCCTCAGCCTGATGCTTTGGCTTTGGCCTGTTTGAGGGTGGGTAAAGGTGTCGCTACAAAATATGCTTGAATTTGAGCACATTTGTCCCCAAGCGCAGAGGTCCTTGGAGTTATTTTTTTCAACTCCTTTGTTTTTTCAGGGTGGGGAAGGGATGCAGGAGTGAATGCTATTATGTATCAGATGCTCTCCTAAATTTGATTCAATTGAATAATATAACAATCCTAGGAGGATGGTGATCCACCCCCCGCCCCAACCCCGACGCATCACTGCCCTGGTGTGGGTAGGAACCCCAGCCTTGTTCCTCGAGAGCTGCTGCTGAATTTGAACCGTCAACCCTGTGGACTGCAGTCCTGCACACAACCACTGCGCCACCAGGGATCAGCTGAGGATGGGAATTTTTATCCCCATTTTCATGGCCCAGGAAACCGCCTCAGACTGGTCACACAACAGGGCCAGAGTCACTTCTGAATAAGGTGAGGCCACCGTGTTCCTCAAGGGAAGCTCCCTGCTAATGCCCTTTCCATTGCTTATGTATGGGACAAAACTCCAGAATTCCATTCAGGGGATCTCCCCAAGCAAAAACATGATATAAGGGCCCCCTTATATAATTCTCCACCCGAGTTTTCTATTCAAGCCTGAACAAAGCCTCAAAAATAGTAGGCGGGTGTTCGCCTCCTTGGTTTTAATCCTTGTATCTACCTTATCTAGAAAAAGGACTTCTCTGGATACCACAGGAAGGTGGGCAAAGGGCCCAAGTGCAGACCTGGTCGTGGGAAGCATGGCGGTCTGAAGCCACCCAAGGGCTCCGTGGCGGGCTGACTGGAGGTCAGCTCTCTAGAAAACCTTAGGGCAATTCTACCTGGTCTCATGGGGCCACTGAATGGAAGTGGACTTGGCAACACCGAATAACAACAGCAGCAAATTCAGAGAAACTTTTATCCCAAGAAGCTACGTGGCTATATTTGATGTTAAGAATTGAAGCTAAAATAATAACAATTGAAACTTTGGCAAGCACTCTCATAAATGCTACTGATGGTGCAAAATGGAGGAGTCCCTGGGTGGTGCCAACTTTTTTCTGCTTTCTAAAACGTTGGCTATTCAAGTCATCCCAGAGACACTTTGGAAGAAAGGTCTGGCAATCCTTTTCCTAAAGACCCACTGCTGCCAACTCCCCTGAAGGACAGCTCAACTGTGACACACATGGGGTTGCCATAAGTGAGCATCAACTCATTGGTATATCTTGATGCAAACAGATACTAGGGCAGATGCATGTACTGGCTGACGTCATGTTTCTGTTACCTTGTGCTGCCATAGCAAGACTTAGGGTGGCCTTAAAGAATAAAAAATATTTTCTCAAAGTTTAGGAGGCTAGAGGTCTGAATTCAGGGAATGGCGGGAGATGTGGGCGGGGTGAGGAGGTCTTTGTTTGTATCAATTTCTGCCAGCTAGCATTCCTGAACTTGTAAATGCATCTGTCTGTGTTTCTTTCTTCATATGATGCCTTGATGTCTAGTCCATTCTTTTTTTATAACTTAGAAGTGATCAGTTTTAGGACCCACCTTATTTTGATATGGTCTCCTTCATATAATAAAAGAAAAGCCCTATTTTCAAACTCGATTATATTTACAAATTCCCCCCCAAAAAAACCAACTCCATTCCTGTGGACTATACCCCAATTTGTGGCAACCCCTGTGTGCAGAGTAGATGCACACTCCATGGGGGTTTCAAGGCTGTGACCTTTTTGGGGGGATTGGCATCACTGCCTCTGGTAGTTGTGGGCCCTACCCAGTGCTGCTCCTGAGAGCCGCCGCTAGATTTGAACCGCCACGTCCGTGGGCCGCAGTCCCGCACTCAACCACTTACGCCACCGGGGCTCAAAAGCTGTGACCTTTTGAGTACAGATTGCCAGGTCTTTCTTCCAAGGTACTTTTAGGTTGGTAGTCAAGGGATTAACTGTGCTGTTGATTTTTTTAGCCCCAGAAATCCATTTATAGGTACAGAGGTTCAGATTTTAACACATACGTTTGTGGGGAACCAATTCAATTCACAACATACACCAACTTCTTTTATGAGATTTTGGCCTAAGATAACTATACACATGTCAGAAATTCAAGTATACAGGTTATTCATATAGCATTATTTATAACAGGCAAAAGAGGGTGGTGAGATAGGTGAGGAAGGAATATCCAATATCAGTATAAAGGGAGACTAAACTGATATATTCACAAAAAAAGAATTATTTGCAGCAATGTTAGAAAATGATAACTTTAAGTCAAGAGCTGATATCGGAGGCTCAAGTGGGAAGAGCATGCTTTGAAAATGATGGTGACGGCATATGTGCAAATGTGCTTGACACTCTGGAGGAATGTATGGATTGTGATAAGAGATGTAAGAGTCCCCAATAAAAGTATTTAAAAAGAAAAAGGAAGAAAGAGAAGCTCATATAAGGGCTCAAGTAGAATGTAAATGTTTAGAAAATGATGGCAACCTATGTACACATGTGCTTGATGCAATTGATGTATGGATTGCTATACTGGTTGGAGGAGCCCCCAATAAAAGATCTTACAAAAAATACAAAAACGATTGCGGTACGCTTTATTTAAAAAAAAATAAGGTGTGGGACCATCATTAATAGAGCAGACTACATTTTCTGAAAGAAAGAGGAATAAAATAACATATTTCTAGTTGTGTGTTAGTCTGGGTAGACTAGAGGAACAAATTTCAAAGACATGCATATGGATATAAGGAGTGGGTTTATATTCAAGAGAAACAGGACATTGAGAAAACATCCCAGCCCAGTCCAGCTCAAAGTCACAAGTCCAATATTAACCCATATGCCCGAAATCAGTCCACAAAGTCTCCTTCTGACTCATGAAGTCACAGGTCAGTGGGTGCAGAATTCTGGTGCTGGCAGGGGTCTCCCCATGGCTCTGTGCTTCCAGGGCTCAGTGTCCATCAACAGCATCCTGTGGTGGAAGAAGCAACTCACCACTGGCAGAGGCCTCCATGTGGCTGCCCCAGCCTCAGAGGCTCCATCAGGGCAAAGCCGTGTGGTCTCTCCGCCGGCTACTCCAGCCTCCCGGACGCCGCCATCCTGTGTTGTCTGTAATTAATTGTCTCCAAGACTAACTCCCAACAACCGGGGAAGATAGCTTCTCATCTTCACAAGGGAAATATCGTGAGATTTCCCAGAAGTCTCAGGAGAAAGCCATGCCCACACGGAGGCCTCATTGGCTACTCAATGGCTGTCTCCAGATTAACAGGCCAGACTCCACCCCTACATCTCAATCATAAAATTAACATAAGCACATGACTGCCACAAGTTGCTTGCATTTTCATGAAGCAGCCTCTGGAAAAATGGCCCAGAAACAAGCGGGGTAGCAGTAGCGGGAAGAAATGATATGAACAGGGGCAAGGATAAGAGAAAGACGATAAGCGAGTGGGAAGTGCTTGAGCTCACTTTTGTTTTTACCTACCTTGTTGTTTAACTCAGAGAACAAATTCCATGAGTTAATGCCCCACAGTGGAAAACCAACCCACTGCTGTCAAATCAGTTCTGATTCACAGCTACCCCTAGCACAGGGTAGACCTGCCCCCCATGGGCTTCCGAGTCAGACATTTGGGGGAGGCTGGAGCAGGAAACCTCATCTCTCACCTGGGGATTAGCAGGTGGGTTTGGACTGCTGACCAGGTAGCAGCCCAAACAAGGTGTAACTCACTACACATTGTACACTGTAATTTCATCAGATGTGTATTTAACATGTGCAAAAGCGAGTATGCCTGGTCAACCAAAAGAAAAGGAAGATAAATATGACTGATTAACTAAATTGTCTGGTATGTGAAGTGTATGCCAATCTATAATCCGTTAAAAAAATAAAACAAGGAAAGAAAAGGAAGAGCATAGGACAATCAATGCAATCACCCGGGTGATTTTGGAAAATGAACACAAGTACCCAGCATAAGCATAAAATTGGGAATTGGAGATAAAGCTATTTCTACCGTAGACCTCAGATCCCTTTTTTTTGCCTTGCTGGGCAAAGTGTGATTCTAGAATTTAAAGATTCGTGTTTGTCCTAGAAGGTGGCCCCAAATTCAAGCCAAGTACTTTCCCCTGTTCATCTTGATCCTCCTTGCCTGGTCAGAGTAGATCAGATGGTATTTTTTCAGCTGATCTTAGGGCAAAGTGATATGATGTTTCTAATACAGTGAAATCTGGGGCATCCAGAACTCATCCACAGTGCTCACTAGAGTCTTACCATTATCATCAGCCTCAAGTACTATGAAGCCCCATAATGGTTTTTCCAATTCTTAGGCATGCCTCCTGACATAGGACTTCAGAATGTGGCAGACAATAAGATCTAACTTAATTCAGCAAGTGTTCATTGTAAACTTGCTACACATCTAGTTTCTCATCACACAAAGAAATTCAGATCTCTTTGATACAAGCTATATTCTCCAAATTGTATTCCCACAGGAACAAGACACAGGTAAGACACCAGTCAGCAAAAACAAATCAGCATTATCAGTAAGGGAAATGGTCCTAAAATGTGTATAACCATTTGCACTTAGGATATAAAATAGAGTACATTTCTGAACAGACTTCCAAGTGTCTACTAACTGCTAGGCACTGTGTCAGACATAGGACACCAAGGAAGGACTTGCTGCCATCAAGTCCATTCTGGCTCCCCCTTACTGTACAAGACAGGGTACCACTGCCCTTGTTGGGATTCCTAGACTGTAAGTCTTTATGAGAGGAGAATGCCTACTCTTTCTCCTGCAGAGTGACGGTGCTTTGAACTGCTGGCCTTGAAGTTAGCCACCAACAAGTACCCACCAGAGCTCCCTGGTTCCTGACTAGCGGGCATAGGGGGAAACGAAATATGCCCTCATGGAGCTTATCATCTAATGAAAGTGATGGAAAGTAAAGACCTAAATAGTGATCAGCCTATTCTTCACAAAGATGAAGAAAATAAGAAGGTTTTGCTTCCTCTCTGCCTTTCTACTTGCCCCTGGTTACCACATAAGCTTTGATGACCACCCATCCCATAGACAATTAATGTGAGGTCAATGCTTGGTGCACCTAAAATACATGGCCATCAAGTCAATTCCAGTTCATAGGAACTCTACATAGGGTTTCTGGGGCTGTAATTTTTTATACTACCAGTTTTATTTTTCTTTAATTTGATTTATAGTCAAGATTTATTAAGGAAAAGATCAGAGTTATATGATCTGAACAAACTTACAATCGTGTCTATCCCAAATAAGGGATTCCTGTTATGATTTGGTCTGCATTTTGCAATCACCAACAGCACTGCTGGAGAAAGACTGGGTTTTCTACTTCCAGAAGCAATCCCAGTCTCAGAAAGCCACAGGGGGTCCCTGGGGGTCAGCATTGATTTGATGGCAGAAATATTAATCAGGATTAAGGTATAGACACTTTAGAAAGCAAACAGCTTATTGAAGAAAGTATTATTCACTCAAAAATTGGAGCTCATAATAGGCTCCTGAACTTTCCTGTCTACATGAGAACGAATCCACCCCTTACGTTGCTAGGAAAGCCATAAGCTTTCCATAATAAGGCAAGGCTGGCCATCTTTACCAGAGCTGATAGCCTTATCTTTCCCCCAAAGAGCAGAGAGTGGATTTGAGCCACAGACGTGGCAGTGGGAAGCTCAGATCTTATCTGACAACCCCACCAGGGCTCCTTGTATGCTGCACCAAACCAAACAAACCCAATGCAGCTGAGTCCATTCCCACTCACAGTGATCCCGGAAGGCAGGACAGGGCTGCTCTCTAGGGTGGTTGAGACTGCAAATGTTTAAGGGAACAGAAAGCCTCCATCTTTCTCCCTCAGAGCAGCTGGTAGGATGGAACTTCTTTGTAACCGTCCCTGGTGGGTGCACAGTAGATGTTAAAGGGTTACTCTTTTCCTCCTTCTGTAATTGCTCTCTGTATTAGTTTTCTTTTGTGGATGTCGAAAAGACCTCAAACAGCGTGGATTAAAACAACACAGATTTATAATTCTGCAGGTCTGCAGGTCTAACGTGCAAATTAATCTCAGTGGGTGCTATGAATTGAATTGTGTCCCCCAGAGGATGATGTTTGAGATCTTGACTCCTGTACTTGTTGGGATGGGCCTGTTTGAAAGCAACAGTCTTTGTTTCATGTGAATGAGGTCATGCCACTGGAACAGGGGATCTAAGTCTAATCATTTCTGAGTACGTCTTATAAAGGGTATAGAATAGATAGAAACACACACCAAGTGAGATGCTGTGTGAAGATGTATCGACAAGTTTGGGAGCACCAATAAGTTCCAGCAGTCACTAGAAACTGAAAGATGATAGGTAGATAGACAGATTGATTGGTTGATTGATTGATTGATCGATTTCCCTAAGTTGATGTCCTGAACTCAGACCTCAAGCCTCCAGAATTGTGAGAAAATAAATTTATATGGCCAATATAGCCACTCACGTGGGGTATTTTATGTTAAGACATCACAAGCTAGCTAGAAAAGGCCCTGCACTAATATCAAGGTATTGTCAGAACTGTTTCTCTCAGGGACGAATCCATTTCCTTACTGCTAGAATGTTTAGACTAATGGCCTCTCAAAGCCATCGTTTGCATCATTCCAATCTCTGCATGCAGAATGGCATCTCCCGGTCAGATTCTGAATCTGCCTGCCTATCTGCCTGCCTCTTTCACTTGTGTGGTAGTTACATAATCTGGTGTCAATTTGTGGTGGGGTGGAGTCTAGCCTGCCAATTGGGTCGCAGCTTGATGCACTCATTTGGAGGCGCTAAGGAGAGAACTAGCTCTCTGGAGGCAGGACACAGGCTCACTCCCTGTGAGGCTTGCCGACAAGACACTTAGAGCTACGCTGGAGCCGTGGAGCTAAAGGAGCCACGTAGAGACCCTGCCAGCTCTGAGATGCCTCTACTGCCACCGGATCCACAAGCCTTTCCACCCACTGATGTGATCTTCCTGCCCTTGGAGTCATTGCGTGTGTTTTGTGAGTCTGAAGAGGAGTTTACAGACTCCTATTGGACACATGGGCTAATATTGGACTTATGGCCTTGATCTGGGCTGGGATGTTTTCTTAATGTACAATTACTCTATATAAAGCTCTTTCTTACACACATATGGGTGTCGCTATGAATTTGTTTCTCTAGTCTACCCAGGTTAACACAATCTTGTGATGGAAGTGGGTCCTCCCAGATAATCTTAGATGAACTCCCCATCTCAAGATTCTTAATCTATTCATATCTTCTAAGGTCATTTTGCCAGATGGTTAACATTTTAAAAGTCTGGGGATTAGGATATTGACATCTTTGAGGAGTAGAGTACTTGAATACTTACTACCCCTTTAATTTTTTTGTGATGTACAAACATAAACTCCTCATCATCCCTAACCCTGAAATTGAGTCAGCCTTCTGCTTTTCTTAATGCCACAACACAAGCCTTGTTTGGTTGTTTAAATCTTCAACTCATAATCTCAAAGAACAATGAGCTAAAAGGAATGTCGGATGTGTCTAATCTCACCCTTTTATAGATAAGAAAGAGAAAGATGACCTCGAAGACATTTACTAGATAAATAAATTTAAAAGAAATTCAATAAATAGCTCATATGCATGTCAAGATTAGGATTTTAAGTTATTTGACATTCAGGTCAAGGCTCTTTCCTCTACATTATACTGCTTGGGATACATTATTAACTTATGTAGATTATTTATTTCCTGTGTTTGAATCTCTCTTTTCTGCTTCTTAATGGTAGGAATATTGGGTGTAAAGGTTAATAAGAAAGTAAATTTGAGGGGCTGAGCCCCGGTGGCGTAGTGGTTGTGCGCGGAACTGCAGCCCACTGTGATGGAGGTTCAATTCCAACAGTGGGGCTGGGCCACCTACTCCCACCACCGGAGAGCAGCGATGCCCCCCCCCCCCCCCCAAAAAAAAGAAAGTAAATTTGAGTCTGAACTACATCATTTACCAGTTATAATAAATAATTTTGTACACATCTGAGATTTCATCTCAGTTCTATCATATGTAAAGCAGAATTATTAATAGCTACCCCCACCTTCCTCCAAGCCTTTATTTTAAGAACCTCTCTTGTAGGACCATAGCATGCTTGCTAAACCATAGGGATATGTAAAGATGGAAGGAGATATCTTTTACTCAAGTTGAAATTCCCTCTTAGCTAGTCTCCCTAACTTTACTCTCTTATTCAGCTTGCCTGCCGTCATCAAATTAATAAACCTAGCATACTGTCTTAAAACTTGATAATGTCCCAATATTGTGCCATTATTTTATCACAGTATCAAATCCAAACTGAACCCTTTAATTCTCAGATCTTCCATAATTTCATTTCAAGCCACATCACCCCTAGTTTCCCCTATTGGCCAGAACAGACCCTGTGACTTAATCAGGAGCCTGTCCTCTCACTCACACATCCTGCTCGTCTTGGAGTTTCTGATCTTGCTTTTTTGTTTTTTCACTCCAGCAGCCTCTCTCCTCCTCTCTGTGGCAGTTCTACTGTTACGCAAGAATCCTGTGCTCTCACAATACAGGTTGAAATTCCAACCACCACCACCCCCCATACTTATTTGACATCAGAGGCTTTTTATTATGCTAATAGGGTCACACCATAGTAGGGTGGGTCCTAAACGTCTTCCCGGTCCCAAGAGCAAAATGGACACAGAGCGACACAGGGGGAGATGCTCCGTGAAGACAGACACACACTACCTGTTGCGTCTGGGAGTCCAGGAAATCCAAGGGTTGCTGCCACGTAGTAGAAGCTGAAATAGACTTGGAAAGACTTCCCCTAAAGCCAGACCAGGAACTCTGGCTTCTAGCCTGCTGAGCTGAGACAGGACATACCTGTAATTACAGATATGTATTTTCAAGCCACGCACTTAGGTTGGCAGCCCTAGGTCACTAAGAGAAAAGCAGATAGCGAACTGTTATTGTAGGCCCACATAAGAAAACTGCCATGCTACCAAATCACTCGAATCTCTTTAGCTATTTGAAATCCTACATCACCCAGTGCTCCCCCCACCCACCCCAAATGCCTTGACTACTCCATTGTAGAATGAATGACACCTTCTTTCAATGAAATCTTGTCGGAGGTAGAATTTCTAAGGTGTGGCGGTCATGCGTTGGGCTACAATCCACAACATCAGCAGTTTGAAACCAACAACTACTCCCCAGGAGACAAACCGGGCTTTCAACTCCAGTGAACAGTTTACAGTCTTGAAAACCCATCGAGGCGGGGGTGGGAGGGGGGGTGCCGCATCATTGACTTGTGGCCGTGAGGCTTCTTGCTTTGTTTATGAGATGTGTTCAGCTGCTAACAAAAGGTTTAGTGGTTTAAACCATCACCACACCCACACCCCTATACCCCGAGGACCTGCAAAAGCAAGTGACCTTACAATCTGCTACTGTGCAGCTGACAACCAAGAAAATCCCACAGTGGGATTCTGTTGTCCCATGAGGTTGAGATGTGTCCGTCAACTCCACGTCACCCAACAATAACAACTCCACATTTAAACTTGTTTGTATGCAATTCAACAGCCTTTTAATCTGTATCATGATTTTTTTTTAAATTGTAGTGCCATATGAAACCATCATTCCATCCAATTCTTCATTGCAAATCAGAGAAGCCGGAGACGGATTTATTCACCCACACCACGTGAAGCCCACACGGCAGGCACTGTAAAGGAATCCAGAGCAAGCAGATCAGACACTTCAGTCTCTTTCCACTCTAAAGCACAGTCCCAAGGAATTCCAAAGAGAAGGGGTTAGCATGTGGCAAGGAGAAGGTATGGCAGGTGCAGAGGCCAGGACAAGAAGGGACAGGAGGCCTGTGACATTGCTCAGTGTGTTTACAACACTGAAAGGAGGTTAGAAAGGAGAGGAAGAGAGAGGAAGAGGAAGAGGAAGAGAGAGGAAGAGGAAGAGGAAGAGAGAGGAAGAGGAAGAGGAAGTATACTGGGGCTCATTGTTTACATCAGAGAAGGGGCCACATTTTTGTGTTTTAGACAAAGAACGCTGGTGAGGCTGTGGAGCCGAAGTCAACACCAAGTGAATCATTCCTCTTAACCTGTGGATTTTTTGCAGAGGCATGGGGGCCGTACAGGGGCCTCAGAGATGGGAAAAAAGGTAGTTTGATTTTTAAAAAAAGTATATTTGGAAGCGAATGAGTTTTCCCTACTCCAAGCGGAATCAAGTAGCTTTTAAAAATTGGCAAAATAATAATTTTCTCTTTCTCTCATATAATATTTTCCTCAAAGCAATTCCATTTTGTGATTATCTAAACTTGAGCCCTTCTGGGGAGCACATGAAAAGGTTTTTAATTTAGATGATCTGTCACTCTTCCCAAATTGCACTTTTTGTTTCTTTTAAATTTTTTTCAGCAGAATACCAACTTCAACTGATACATAATATTTGATGTAAAAAAATTGACAAAACATATCTGTGTGACTAGGATTTTAAAAATCTTTTTCCAAGCTCTATTGGCCTAAGCATATAGGCAGTCCTATATGCAGTCCTTAGGCAGTCCCTAAGAGAAACCCCAATAATTCTACCTACTGGTTGGTGTTCAGATCAGGACTTCGAGCCAATGCATTCTTGTTGAAGCCCTTGCTGTGCATTGGCATTGCCACCCCAGATACATTGGATCAGAATTTCTATGTTTACAAGAGTCCCATCCTCCTCGGAACTGGGTTGGAACCCTGGTGCAGACCTTGGAGTGAGAGTGAGACCTGTGATTTGCTTCTAACCAGTAGAAATGAGAGAGGTGATGGGAGGTCGGTCCAGGTATTATGTGACAGGATATAAGATCTGTGCTCACAGACGAGCTGTAGATTGTCCTTGTGGGCTTGATTGAGTCAGTGGCAGAGGACCACAGGTAGCTTCCAGGAGCTGGGCACAACCTCGAACTCTCTGACAGCTAGTAAAACGCTACAGCTTCTGTTTTGCACAGAACTAGACAGCCGCAAGGAAATAAATTCTTCCTGCAGCCATAGGGAACCTGAAAATGGATTCTTCCTTATTTGAGTCTCCATCTGAACACAAAGTCCAACCAACCCCTTGATGATAGTTGTAGGAAGGGTTGAGCAGGGAGAGGTCCCAGCTCAGCTGTGCCCCATCTCCCAACTCATGAGAACCATATGTTAATAGATGTGTGCCGTTTCAGCTTTGACACTTCAAACAATCTGTCCTGCAGCAAGGGGACACTAACACTGCATCTAAATAGAACCAATCCACATGCCCCTAGTTATTTGGAGTTTTAAGAAATCTGAGTTCATTGGAACCATCGTTCTGATTGATTCCACTACTTTTATGCCGCTTCTAGAAGGGCCGCCCTGTCTCCAGCTGCCTTTCTCCTTCATCCAGCTCCCAGTTCAACCTTGGGTGAAATGGAGACAGTGACAAATGAGGTGGCTATTGCTGTGAGCTCCTCAGGGCCTGTGCCACAGCAGTGGCATCTGGGAAGGAGAAGAGGTGACAGATGTCAGAAACGACTCAGAGTCTTATTTTACAATTTGGCAAAATCGTTGCCTTGTTCCTCCATAGCTCATTCCATAATGCTCTCCAGGCAGAATCAGCACGGATCAAAGAAACAGCAAGAAAAAGATGGGACCTTCCCTTGTATTCCCAATGCCGTCATTCTGAAGGGAAGAGATGAAGTCACAGGTACACATTTTAATAGCATGTTTCATAAATTTGCATATATGTATGCTATACAGGTTCTTTTATACTTACCTAATTACGCAGAATGAAAAATCACAAAGAAACACAACTGGCTGAAAGTCTTTCTTAATGGTGAAAAAAAAAAAACTAAGAATCTATTTGAGAACTATTACCTAACAGAAGAAGTGTCCTATTTGAAGGAATGGGATGTTCAATAGACTACCGTATGTCTGAGCATACAATTCATTGAGATTCCTTTGTCCTCATTATTTTACCTTATTTTATTTTTTAGTTTTGTGTTGGTAGCCTAGTTATAAAAAGGAAAGACTGAAACACAAGACAAATCAGGCTGAGAAGACAGGAAAAAGAAAACTGAAAGACTGCCTTGCAATGCTCAAACAAGGAAGAGAAGCTCTTCTTGGAAAGAAAAGCCACGCTTGGAGGGAAGGACAAAGGGAAGAGAGGAAACAGGAGTACTCATCGCATCGAAATAGTGCACCCCCTGAGGGCAAATCCGGCACGGGGAGACTGAGTTGTGCACATCACTGGCATGTTGAGCTCACACATGAACTCTCCTGAGCATCCAGGCCTAGACAGAGGACCAGTGAGTAACACGCACAGCACAGTCCACATTTCTTGTCTGCTCTGTGGAGCACAGAGTTCCTTCTTCAACAGACAGACACTCATTGGGCAAAAGCAACAGCCTAACATTAAGGAAGCATATCAGCTTGAATAAGACCCTGTCCTGTCTTTCCAATACTCTTGGATTGAGGAAGAAGCAGAAGAGAGGCCTGATTTTTTTTTTTTTTTTTAGGTTTCACTGACCTTTGGTAGTGGGAGTAGGAGGCCCAGCCTTTGCTCCTGTGAGCTGGAATTGAACCTCCATCCCAGTGGGCCGCAGTCCCGCGCACAGCCACTACGCCACCGGGGCTCAGCCCCCTGATTTTTTTTTTCCTAAGAATCTACATTAGTCACTAAGGAGGAGCTGAATTGGGCAGACAGATTTCCAGCGAAATATGTGTGTGTGTGTGTGTGTGTGTGTGTGTGTGTGTGTGTGTGTCAGGGGTGGGGGGGGGCGGTTGAAAGTGTTTCTGCAGGGGTTCGACCCTCCCTTGTCATCCACCATTCCCCTGCTTCCTCCTTAAAACCATTTGACTTTGTGTCACGCTGCTGGCATAAGTGGATGCGTTTGATACTGTGGTTTTATCATTCTTCTATCAGCCTCTGACATAATCATTGCTGGCGCGATGGCATTCCTAACTAGATCAAACAGTCTTTTTTTTTTTTTTTACTTCAAAATACCAGGTGCCCCTCCAGCTTTCTGGGCTTTCACTTTGCTAAACATATGTTTGCCTTTGTTCCCAGAGCTATGCACTGGAATGATAGTTTTAATGATTTTTCAAAAATAATCTTCAAATCCTCTTCTTGATCTGTGCGCTAGAGGATTATCTTTCTGCCCATACACATCATTGGATCGTTCTCCTTGCTCCACAATTAATTATTAGTTTGTCTACATTAAATTACACTTGCCATCTGCTGACAGAAGCATCAAAGTCGCAAAGCTCTTTCTATTGCTTTCACTGTTTGTGGCTAGTTTGGTCTGCCTACTGGGAGAATGGTTTCCAACTCCTTCCCCCTAGTGCTTTCTTTACACTAGAACGTCTTTGAGAAGGTTTCCTCCGGGAAGTAAAAAAAAAAAAAATAGTTCAGAACAATCAAAACCTATTGCCATCAAGTAGACAAGTAGAGCTGACCCCTAGGCTTCCTTATCAACCCCCAACTAAACTCACTGCCATCGGATTGATTCTGACCCATGGTGACCCTGTGAGACAGCATAGAACTGTCCCCCGCTCCCCCAGGAGTGTGAGAAGACTCTATGGAACTTTTGCTGGAGTAGGAAGTCCAGTCTTTCTTCTGAGGGACAGCTGGGGCGGGGGAGTTCCGATGATTGATTTTGTGGTTAGCTGATCAGCATGTAAGCACTTCAACACCAGGGCTGCTGTCGGCTTGCCTGGGTTGCAGTATTTACGGGTTGCTGTAAGGCTGTGATGAGTGGGATTAACTCCTCCATAGGCGTGGATTATGTTGGGTTTTCGCTTGAATTTAATCTCTATAGGAGTCGATTATCAGTTCTTTTCACCCCACTGGTTCTGAACACCCAAGACAAAGTCAGTATAACCAAGCTTCCTGAAAAGAACAGAGAAGTGGAAAATGTATGAGGAGCATTCGTTAAATGGACATTAAATGGACATAAAAATAATGAGTTCTAAGATGGGCGCATAAAGGGGAAAAAATAACAAACAGCCGATATAAAAATGTGTCCCTCAAATATAATTCGGTAAAATCTAAGCGAAACAAAAGCGCATACATACTAAGTTTTAATCGTAGAGTTCAAACTTGGTTGTGGACGAATTAAGGTCTGGTTTTATTTTCAATTAAGCAATGAATGTTTATTCCAAATGCTAATCGTACCAGATTAGCAAGGTTTCAGCCTGAGTCCTTCCTAGGCTAGTCCACTCTGGGCCGTGTTCAGGTCTAGACTGTCTCACATAAGGCTCAAAATGGAGTGGTCACAGAAACTGACCACAGAAACTGACTTCTCATGGGGAGCCAGGATCTTCCATGACCTCCCTCCCTGCTTTCTGAGGGCCCAGGCTATCAGGACAGTTTCACAAGGTTTATCCCTGTTAGGAAGTGTTTTGTAGATTCATCATTACTCTTTAAAGCTCCATACGTACTAGTCCATTGTTTGTATGTTTGTACCACTGTGTATCAATCCATTCTTCCACTGATGCATATTTGCATCATTTCCAACTTTTTGCCTAGGGCTTTGATGAACATGGGTGTGTGTATCTGTTCGTGCCACTGGCTATTAAATTTTAAGTCCTTTTTACACATCTAGACAGTCTTCATGTTAAACTAGTTGTTACATATTTTATGTATCGACTCTCTGCTTTTAAAAAATATGATTTCACTGGGATGTAATCCAGAGAATAAAAGCAATGGTTCAATGAGATGATGAAGAGTTGTACAATCGTCACCAAAATTATGTGCTTGTGATGACTCTTTCCTGGGACTCTTTTTTTTTTTTAAATTTTTTTTAGGCATCACTGCCCTGGTGGTGGGAGTCGGAGGCCCAGCCTGTGCTCCTGGGAGCGGGAATTGAACCTCCGTCCCAGTGGGCGGCAGTCCCGCGCACAACCACTACGCCCCCGGGGCTCAGCCTCCTAGAACTCTTATAACAAAACACCACAAACCAGAAGACTCCCACCATCCGAGAGGCAGGATCCCATAGTTCTCGAGGCTGGAAGCCCTAAGCCAGTGGACTGTGCTCCCTCAGTGACTCTGGTGGGAGACTCTTCATGGGGTATTCGAAGACATTATTGCATTGCCGTCCAGCTGATTGACGCATCTGCCTTTCAAAAAGGACATCTGTTAGTTAACAAAATTATTTTGATAAAATAATTATGCTGTACTATTACAAAAATGTTAGTAAATGTTACCCTTACTTAAATGTACTAAAAGCTGCAACAAATCCTACTTCATTTGCTTTTTTTTATCTTCCCTGCATCACTGCCCTGGTGGGAGTAGGAAACCCAGCCTTGCTCCTGGAGAGCTGCTGCTGGATTTGAACTGTCAACCCTATGGGCCGCAGTCCCATACACAACCAACTGCACCACCAGGGCTCAGCTTATTTGCTTTTTTCAAATGCCTCTGAGACTCTGCCTTCTAAAAGAAAACAAGCATTTCCCGTTGGAGAGAGTTGATATGGGTCCTCTTGGCTGAGAGACTAGAAATAAAAAACTGTTTTCGGACATGCACATTGGGGATGAAGATGCTGCGAATGTGACTCTGACTTAAAACAAAGTGCAATTAGCAAGAAGTACCCAGACTAAGACATTTTCGACTAGGTTTTATTTATTGATTTGATTTGATTACCTGAAGTCAGAGAAAGTAAAACTAACTTCAATTAGAAACGTTTTCTATGCCAGATATCATGCAGGAGCTTGATATGCATTATGATTATTACATTTTACCACAAGTCTGGGGGGTGAGGGGGAAGGAGAGCCCTGTTTTGTCCATGAAGGTAATTTCAAGTGAGATGACCACTAACCAGCGAATTTAGGATTTAAATTCAGGTCTATTTGACTGCGGGGGGGCGGGGGACGGGGGGGGTTCATCTGATTTCCATTAAACCCAGTACACAAGGTAAGAAACTTGGTCAGGGTTAGGGTCCGGAAGTGCTACACACCACCGTGAGTACATTTTTAATTTTGAAAACTTGTGTTAAACATTAATAAATCATACTTTGGCAGCTTTGATTAATCAAAGAAAGTTAAATGGGTTCCTTCTCGTCTGCTGCTTTTGGGTATTATCAGTGACCCCGGGAGACAGAGTTGAACCGCTTCAGAGGGTTTTTGAGACTTGATAGGAGCGGATCTCCAGGTCGCTCTCCCACAGAGCTGCCTGCCAGCTCTTACCTGAGCTCGTTCTATGATCTGCTGCGGGGGGGGGGGAAAGCCTTTAGTGTATGCTGACTAGAACCTGGTGGTGCAGGGGTCAAAAGCACGTGGCTGCTGAGCAAAAGGCTGGTGGTGGGCGCCTCCCAGTTACGCCTCAGGAGAGAGCTACAGCACTCTGCTTCCACACAGACATAGAGCCCTGGGAATCCTCATGGGGCAATTCTAGTCTGTCTGACAGGGTGGCTGTGCTTTATGGTTCGACTTGATGGCAGTGAGTCTGATTTTTTGATTTATTGCCTGGAGAAAGAAGTAAGCATAGAAGAAGTCAGTAAAAAAAGAAAGGAAAAAGGAAAACGCAACCATTTATTAACCCATTTCACAGCTCAGAAACTGCTGCTGCTTCTGTCTCTCGTTTTAAAGTGAAGTTTAGATACAAGGAATTATAAGAACCCGTAAGAATATGCTAAACATTTTTATTTGAGTTAAATAGTTAAACCTGAAGAATTTCTTATCATCTTGCATTTTTGTATTTCTTCTGCTTAATTTTTTCAAGGTACTTTAAAGTTGGGCATATCGAGGGTTGTACGACAATATAAAATCATCACTGCTGTTATCACTGTCCCCACTTAAATTTTTAAAATCTAATCTACTATTAGAATTTAGTATTCCCTGACTCTATTATTATTTTTTAAGGTTTTGTATTTAAAGGATTTTGAGGAAACTATTTTATCCTGGCATTTCTATCAGAAAGCAAGTAAAGATACAGTATTGGGGGAAAAAAAGATCCAGTATGGGGTTCCCATTTGGGGGGGGGGCATCATGCCCCCTGGTGGTCGTGGGAGCTACCCAGTGCTGCTCCTGAGAGTCGCCACTGGATTTGAACCACCAAGCCCACAGTCCGCTGTCCCGCAGTCAACCACTTATGCCACCGGGGCTCAGCCCCCCATTTTTTTTACTTCAAGATTAAAAAACTCAAAACAGGATGACTTAATGAAAATGCCAATTCAATGTAAAGGAGACCACCGTCCTCAAAACTGGACCAATAAGAAACAAATGGAGAAAAGGCCGAAGTTGTCAAATATTTTATGTTGCTCTGACCCACCATCAATGCTCTTGGAAGCAGCAGTCAGGAGATCAGAAGATGCATTGCATTCAGGAGGTCTGCTGCACAACTTCTTTGGAGTCCTGAAAAGAATAAGTGAGGAATGAGACGCACCTGTCCCAAGCAGTGGTGTTTTCCATGACCTCGCATGCATGCGAAAGTTGGACATTGAATAAGGAAACTCGAAAAAGAATTGATGCATTTGAATTGTGGTGCTGGAGAAGAATATTGGAAGTATGAGGGGGCTAAAAGGACAAGCAAATCTGTCTTGCAGAAAGTGCTGTCAGAGTGCTCCTTGGCAGCAGGGGTGACAAGACTTCCGCTTACATCCTTTGGATATATTGTTGGGAAAGACCAGCCCCTGGAAAGGATGCTTTGCTGGTCAAGTGGAGAGGCAATGAAAAAGAGGGAGGCTTGCATGGAGATGGATTGATGCCAAGGCTGCAACAATGGGGTCAAGCAGAGGAACAATTTCAAGGTTGGTACAGGATGGGGCAGTGTGACAGTCTGCTGTGCCTAGGGTCGTTATAGCTTAGAATCAACTTGATGGCACTTAACAGCATCAGGAAGATATATATATATATATATATATATATATATATATATTTCCTGAACTATTACAAAATCACGATGAGAGTGGTCAACCTCAAACCAAAGCAGATTCACGGCACCTAGTCAATACTGACACATCATGACCTTATAGGACTGGGTGGAATCGCTCCTGTGGGTTTCCAAGTCTTTATTACAGGACTAAAAAGCCTTGTCCTTTTCCCTTGGAGTGCCTTTTGTTTTCAAACTACTGACCTTGAAGTTAGCAGTCCAACACATAATCACTAGGCTCCCAGGACTCCTGATGGTGGTAGTAGTGGAGGTTAATTTCTGTGTTGGAAGGTGTGTTACTCTGGGTAAACTAGAGAAACAAATTAATAGACACTTGTTAAGAAGGAGCTTTCTATACAAGAGCAATTGGATATTGAGAAAACACCCCAGCCCAGTCCAGATCAAGCTCATAAGTCTGATATTCGCCCATATGTCCAATAGAAGTCTGTAAATTCCTCTTCAGACTCACACAACATGTTACTCCAAGAACACTCACAGGTCAGTGAGGGGAAAGTCTTGTGGATCCAGTGGCAGGAGAGGCATCTGAGCACTGCGCTGGCAGGGGTCTCCACATGCTCCTTCAGATTTGGCCCTTTGCATTGCTCCATGTGTCTTGTCAGCAAGCATGCCTCAAAGGAAGTGAGCCTGTATCCTACCTTCAGCAAGCTATTTATCTCCTTAGTGTCACCAAATGAATTCATCAAGCTGCTAAGAGATTGGCAGGCTAACCTTCACTCTTAAGTCTCAAATTGACAACAGATTATGTAACTACCGTAGAAGACTATGTGTGCGTTCTTGAAATCACCTTCTTTCCCCTAATCATCACAGGGAAGTGGAGACCTAACCTCATACTTTGATACTTGAGGGGAGAAGTGGACCCAGCTGCTTTTTATTTTGCGGACTCTGAAGATGATCATCATCTTTGTGATGAACAGGTATATCGTTTTGAGAGATTCACTGGTAGTGGTCACATCACAACTACAAGCAAAATAAGTTCCACCACCCAAAAGAATTTAAGACAAAAATTAGACATGATTGCTTATCTCCGAACCCAGAATCGTTATAAGATGTCCATCTGTCCTATTCACCTTCCGAAAATTTTTGACAGGGTTACAGTGCTTAAAGGATAATCTGCTTCTTGAAGGAGAAGAATATTTGTTCATCCTTATCATCATCACCACCTTCATGTCCCCATTCCAGCTGACTTTTCAGCCTCTCCTCCTTGTGTCCCAAATCCTCCCACACTGGACCCATTCTTTTTTCAAGTGTGCAACTTATGTCAGCAGTTCTGTACCTTTATGAGTTCCTTAACTTTTAACCTAGAAAACATCAACTCTTTCTTCAAAGCCTCAGTTAACTGTTACCTCCCCCCTCCCCATTAGCAGTTATATGTTGAACCCTGGTTTTATAAGAGTCGCTGGAGGAGCTTTTACAAAATACTCCTCCAGTCATTGTCTTCACCTGCAGAAAGTTTGATTTCACTGCTTGTTTGGTAGATGCAATCAGGGCTTCAAGCTACTTATCTCTGTCTTTTGTTGACTTTCATCATCTTTGTAGAAGGAGGTATTTCTGCTCTTGAGTTTTCAGAGATGCTCCTACCTACCATGCTAGGTTATCATAGTGGTTAGCATGGTGTTAAAAGTGTTCTGGCTTACCATCTACGCATGCGTTAGACTTCAGCTCTCCAAGACTTGCAGCCCTGTTTTCCCATCCTTCTTTGGATCCAGCATGAGAATCATCAGTAGAACTTTGACACGATACACATGCAACACCCAGTGTCTGTCTGAAGTCTTGAGAGGTAGGTCTGAGGGCAGAGGTCGAGAATGGACTTTAAGGGGTGGCTTAAAGGAGTCCTTAGGTGACTCTGTCAGGCTACAACCCCCCCATTCGGCCAGTTTATTAAAGTCAAACATGACTTCCTTCTGTCACTATGTTCTGTAGTTTCTTGCTCGATTATGTTTCTCATTTGCTTAGTGCCTTCCCCTTGGTATGCTGTACCAATCACCTCACTCAGGAGTTGTATTTGTCACATACCTTCTCAGAAAACTACAAAGATGTCTAATGACTTCTTGAGTCAAATTAAAACTAATCATGGCCTTTGAGGTTTTTCCACTAATTTATCTAAGAGTGTCGCTTCCCGCCACCTCTGGTTCATTGTTCTTTTAGCTCCATAAAAGGCTGTCTTCTTTATCCAGATCCCACACTTCCAGGTGAAAAAAAAGACTGCTTCCCCCTCTCTCCATAAGCCATGCCACAGAAGACAGAATGAGTTTAAGGGGTGGAGAATACACATGATGCTATCTGCGAATCTTTTCCTGTAGTATTACCTTCCCTCACCTCAACCTATCAGGGGTCCTCAAACTTTTTAAACAGGGGGGCAGCCAGTTCACTGACCCTCAGACTGTTGGAGCGCCAGACTACAGTTAAAAAAAAAAACAAACTCTGAACAAATTCAGTGCAGATCTGGGATGAGTTGACTGCTAAGCAGGACAGCTGCTGCGGCAAAAACATCCAGTGGGCCAGATAAATGTCCTCTGTGGGCCTCATGTGGCCCGCAAGCCATAGTTTGAGGACCCCTGACTGATTGCTCCTATCATCTCCGGCCTTCCTTCACCCCTTCTCTGGCTGTTTTTCTCATCCTGAGTGTCGTTATTTTTCTTGGTTTGTCTTGTCTTTCATTTTGGCACACTCCTCTTTTATTTGACAAAACAAGTGGGTTCGGACTCAAAAGTGGGTTTGGACTTGGCTTGCCATTACCCTGCGTCCTTCAGCGTGAGGTGCCTCTGTGTGCCGAGCTATGAAACGGAGGCAATCACAGCAGCACCCCTTTCTTTACCTGCCTCCATGGAAGACCGGAGCGCTCCAAGCCATGAAATGGGCTTCCTGGGCTTCCAAACTCAAAACAAGCTCAAACTCACTGCTGTTCCTGGATTCTAACTCTTCCCCGCCACACTGCAGGACAGAGCAGAACTGCCTGAACCTGTCTGTCTGTGCAGCAGCAGAGAGCCTCCTCTTTCGCCCTCAGAGCAGCTGGTTCATTTCCAACGGCTCTGCCGCCTGGGTTGTCCGTGAGCTCTACAGGACTTTCAAGTGAAGGATATCTATTTCTGTTGCTATTGCTTCCCTGTCACTCAACGTCATGAGTGCGACACACAGATGGATACCAAGGCAATGCTTGCTCTCAAACATTGTAAGCGGTTCATATTATTATTATTCTGATAGCATTGCTTCCATTTCATTCGTCCAAGAAGTTGCGGATCATCTGCAAATTCTCCGGGCTTCATGTCGGTATGATTGGGTGCCCTCCAGGTGGGGCCTATGCACAGCCAGCCGGTGCACACCAGAAGGAAACACTGCCCAGTCCTGCACCAGCCCCTCAATTGTTCTGAAGCCAAAGCCCATGGTTGCCCGGTGTCAATCATCTCGTCGAGGTCCCTCCTCTTTTTGCTACCCCTCGGCTTGACCACGCAGGATGTCCTCCTGGGACTGACCTCTCCTGACCACATGCTGTGCTCTCCCTCCAATGAGTTTAACAATGGACAGGAGGCACGAAGCCACAGCAAGACACCAGACCTCCATCCGTGTCCTCCAGCACAAGTGGATCACGGGGGCGGGGGGGAGCACCCAGAGCACTTGGTCCCTGCTCCCTGAGGTCTTTCCTGGCAGTCCTCTTGTTTCAGCAGCACCTAGAGAGCCCCAGATGAAAAGCACCACACACAGAAGAAGCCAGCCTCTTGCTCTCCCCTCCTTCCTTGAGCTCTGCCTAAACAAGTCACAATAATATTAGAAATCAGCCAGGCAACTTTTCCCCAGGGATTTCAGAGCATTTAGACATTCCCACATTCATGCACAAAAGCATTCCTGTGGAGTAAGTGGGTGGTGAGCAATTTCTATTCTTTTTCTTCTATAACTGCCAACAAGTCATGGTTTTCAATAGCTCTGATAAACGATTGAACCATTTGGGATATAAGATTATGATTTTCCCATCACCCTCCCCCCATTCACACTATTTAAGCAGTCTTTGTCCTTTTTGAAATCTGTGCAGCCAAGTGTGCACTGAGTGAAAAAGAACAGAAAGACCGTCTAGGAAGGTCTGCGGGAGAGACCAGGCATTTGGTGCGATTTCCTTTGTCTGGTTTTGGCAAACTCCCCGGGGGACAAATGGGATGAAATGAGACGCATTTCTTTTTCTGGCAATCTTCTGTGCCTCACCCCCTTTTCACAACTAACACAGGAGACCTCCCTGGTGGAGCAGTGGTTAAAAGATGGACTTTGATCTGCAAGATCAGCAGTTTGATACTGTCGGCCACTCTTAGGAAGAAAGACTAGGCTTGTGTCTGTAAATAGCAGACATTTCATGTCTCAAAAATGAAGGGGGAGGAAGTGAGAGTGGAACACATCCTGATCCACCAAGCCTTGAGGAAAATATTCCTGCTCAGAGCAGCCAAAGCACAGAAAGGCCCCACTATGAGACCAGACATCTATGAGAAAAGACATCCCTCACTGATTCCTAGCGCTATGAGGGACCACACTGAAGACACAATACAGGAATTGTGCCTCATCTGACCCCATTGCACTAAGGGTGTGCAACAGGGACTCCCCAGGGAGTACCAAAAATAGACTGTGGGGCCAGGGCATGTCACCCCATCAGACTAGACCAGGAAACACTCCTAAAGGTCAACAAACAAACCTTGCGGCTATTTACAGGCTTTTCTTTTCTCGTCCTTGGATTTTGTTGTTGTTGCTTTGTTTTATTGTTTGATTTTGCCCTGTCCTTGTTTTTTGTGCATATTATTATCTCAGCAGACCTATCTAGATGTGATAGGCAGGATAAACAAGCTGAAGGAGAAAACAATGGGACCGATGGTTCTGGGGGGACATGAGAGAAGGGAAGGTGGGGAAAAGAAGTGGGTGTTAACAAACCCAGGGACAGAGGAGCAACAGATAGGTTCACAAGGGGATGCCATTCTAATTAGATGCAGGTTTTGATGAATGAAACAAGAAAACGATCAAGGAGTGCCTTGGGACTCCAGGGGAAGCAATCATGCCTTGCCAAGGAGCCAGGGAAGGACTTGGAAGGGATTTCTCCATTTCACCGTGGCCTTCAAGATTGAGCAGCATTTCCAAAGAGGTCAAGCCAGGGAGAGGGCAAAGACACTGGGCCAGAGCGGCAGGTGCGCAGGACCTAGGGGGCAGTCTGGTGTGGGTGCTAGGGTAAAGCTAGGGACCAAACTTCCCGCTTTTGGTGGAACAATCCTGATTTTAAACAAATTTTCCTGCATCCCATGGCGTTTTAAAAAAGTCCCAAATTCAAGCTAGGGAATGGCAGGAGAAGATGAAGGGAATATACCTCCTCTACTGCACCTCTCCAACCCCCACCCCTGCCCCAGGTCAATGGTGTCCCACTTTACCAATGTAAATATCTGGTCACTTTACAGGCCCACCCTTGCCCCCAACCAGCAACCAGCAGAGCACTCACTGGTGATGCTTTCCCTCTCCGTGCCTTAGAATCCCTAGTCATCATGAACATAACTGTTTTCCTTTTATCCTGAAGCTTATAATCAAACAAGAACCGAATCTGCCTAAAATGCTCTGCTGCTAGCTGGAAGATGGCAGGAGGTTTGGATCCCACTAGAGGCTCCACGGGAGAAAGGTGAGGCGTTTTGCATTGGTGACCCCTTGGAAACTGACCAGGCAGGGTCGTCTACTCTCACCTACCGGACAGGCACTCTGAGTTGGGAAGAGACACAGGCTGAACTTCTTTTTAAAATGTGTGTATCACAGAAGCAAAGTTTCTATTTTAGCCAAAGAAGTCTGTAATCAGGCATTCACACTCCCCCAGTTTCCTTCCTGGGTGTCCCCCACCTTACCCCCCTTCCTCTTTCAAATAAATATTCTTACAAAATATTGCAACTTCTGAATAAAGATCTGGGACTGGGGCCACATGCTGTATTTTGGTTCTGTCACACTGAGTCATATCCCACAATGATGAAAGGTCAGCTTGCCGCCTACTTGGTAAGTGAATGCCGTCACGTTGCTTAGCCTCTTGGTGGTATTTTCTTGATTTGGTGGAATATGATACTTATTATTTGTCCCTTCATTGGACAAGGCAGCTTACATGTCTCCTATGAGTTCTGTCAACTCAGTGTTGGCCTGCTAACCACAAACTCGGAGGATGGAGGTTCCAAACCACCAGTGATTCCACAGGAGGAAAATGAGGCTCTGGATTCCTAGGTGTCCCTCTACAGGGCTTCAATGCATCCAATGGCCTCCGTGGCAGTGGGTTTGGGTTTGTGCTGGGCAAGCAAGGAAAAGAGTCCGGGAGCTCCTGAGATACAGGGAAAGAGAGACATCGCCCAGGGCCTCATTCACTTGCACCCACAACCGGTGCGCTTGGAAATCAAGTGATGTGCTTATTACACTGGGCTACTGTACTGCAAATCACCGTTTAAAAGTGTTCAAAAGCAAAGGTGTCCCTTTGAAGACTAAGGTGTGTCTAGCCCAAGCCTTGGCATTTTCAATTGATTCACAGGGAACGGGGAAGTTGGCCCATGAATGAGGGGTAGCAGAGAGCAGCTGCATGTGAATTGTAGTGTTGGTGCATGTGATGGAGTTTATGTCAACTCGAACCTACCTGGGTGCAGGCAGGAGTGGAGCCCAACCTATCAATCAATCAGGTTGCAGACTGATGACGTGGGGGGGGGGGCGTGGAGGGGGGGGCTTTGGTATAAGAGAGACATCCTAAGCAGAGCCAAACCTCTCTTGCTCTTTCGTCTTCGACTGGGTTTGGATTCTCTGTTGTCTTTGTTGATCTCCTGTGGTGTACCCTTGTAATCTGAGAAGCCTTCAGCGGCCTGCTGATCTTGGATTTATTTACCTCGGCATCCACCAGCCTGTGGCCCTCTTGCTTCCTTATCTGGCCACTGTTTGGCCAGCTTCCGCAGCTACGGGAGTCAGGAGAAGCCTCCAGCTGACAGCGGACCTCCAGATTTCAATTGGACAGGACTTGCCTCTTCCTACAACCGTGTAAGCTATTTCTTGATCGACATCTCTTTCTCTGTACACACCCACACAAGCACCACGGCTTTTGCTTCTCCAGAGAACCCAACTCAACACAGTGAGAAAGGTTGAAGGGACCATGGGCTTGCCAGGAAAATGAAAACACTTGTTTTGAGAGAAGCGCAGCCAGCGTGGTCCTTAGACGTGAAGACACCTGTGTCTCACAGACTAAGGACATGTTATCAGGAACACTTATCCCCTGGAGAAGGACATCCTGTTTCGGAAAAGTGGAAAGTCAATGGACGCAAGGTTGCTAGGAGTTGAACTAACTAAATGGCAACCACCACTACCAAAAGCCAGGGAAGAAGCCTTGGTGGCTCAATGGTGAAGCACTCCACTGCTCAATCACAGGTCAGTGTGCAGTGCTCTCTGCAGTGCTTCAGTGGAGGCAGTTCTCCTCAGTCCTGGAGGGTTTCTATGAGTCACTGGGGACTGGCTTTTGATGATGGACCAGATACCTTAGTGAAAGTATTGCATCCTTTTCCAAATACAGGCAGAGAAGGAAGTGAAGGGATATGAATTGAATAGTTAGTGTGTGAACCAGGGTGTCTGCCCGGGACTTCCCATGTACTGTGGCAATTACTTCTAACATTCCTTCCACGTGGCAGCTGAATCACCTGTTCTTCACTGAAGAAACCACGGGCACTCAAGCTCGAACGGTATTCAGCTGGGGAGTGACCAACCCTCGTGGGGAGACTGATGCCAAGGCCCGCCCTGATTGATTCCACTTCACTGTGGCACAAGGCCTGGGTACAGAAGCCTGCATTTGCTTCCCTGAGCTCTCCTCCTGAGTTCTCCCAGGCCATCACTGGGCCTCTGGGTCCCACCCGAGATAAGAAAGAGTCATATTTTGGCAATTATCAACATGGTTCTCTGGATGAACTCTGGCAGCTTGGGGCTCCAGTTGCCTCCCTAGCCTCTCCAGAAAGTCACGCAGGCAGCCAAACTTACTCTTCTCTCAGGCAGCTCTGGGAGCTTCCTCTGATTCACCATTTGGTCACTCCCTCTTAATTGTTCACATTACCCAACTTTCCAGACCTACAATAAGCAAGGAAAAGGGTAGTATTTTCTAAGACATATGTGTTTAGTGTTGCTGGCAGCTTTGTAAACTTATTAGTGCCTCCGCACACCATATAATTAAGATCAAATTATCCAGGAATTTAAAATAGTGCCTGCTGCTATTGTGTCGTTGGAAATGCGCAGGACCAAAGTGTTTGCCTTGTTTGTTTGTTTTACACCTACAACTTACCCTTTTTTTCTCTGAAATTTCCATCCGCAAAGGTGCTGGCAACATGTGGAGGGGTGGGCGGGGGTGTTGGGGTTTGCCTGGACAGATGCAGAGGGCTCATGATGGCCTTTGCTTCTAGAAAGGTGGCCACCAGCATCTGAGGTGGCAGCCAAGACACAGTGGCACAGGCTAAGCCACGCCTTCCAGGCTTGCAGGGAGGGGCCTGTAGCCTGAAAGGGAGGCTGGAAGGGGAGTTGCACAGAGGTTATGCCGGTTCTCCTTCCCCTGATAGGGTTGGAGGCTCCTGTGCTTGGGACTGTTCCCATCCTTTGTCTTCAATTGTCCATGTCTTGAGGCCAGAGACTAGCTTCCCTGACTCCCGCCCACCACCATGCTTTCTATGGAGCCCACAGGTCCCTTGAACACAAGTAAGGACACATAGATTCTTGTCACAATTGGTCCTGGGACCCAGGGATGGGAATGACCCTTCAAGACTCCTCAGGAGTGTGGGTAGCAGGGACGCAAGGACTGTTCCCAGCCACCAGGAGAGGCAGGACAAGAGGGATAGGAGATAAGAGTGAGACACATGTGGAATACGTAGGGTGGGGTGCAGTGGGGCGTGGAGAATAAAGGCTAGAGCAGGAGCGGGGAGAGGGGAAGCAGGGAGGAGGTAAGAAGAAAAGAAGGAAGAGAAACAAGGATCGGGAGAAGGTAGATGAACTGGAGCATCAGCTTCTCTTTTTGCTCTGGGAGTGTTTCCTGTCCCTGTAGTACCCACAAGGTGTATGCCATCTGACCCTGGGGTGCCCACCCTAGGCATCCTGACCAGGACCCTAGGACTGGGACTCCTCTCTTCCGGAACCCTCTGCCTCATCGTGCCCATCTTGCACAGCCCATGAGGCCTTTGTAACGCATGTTAGGAATGCTTTGCAGTTATGGACAAGGGCCCTGAGTTCCATGTTCATAACCCTGCTCTGCTTTTTACTGGCACCTAGACTAGTGCATGCCTTGAGATAGTTCCCGGTAGGATGGAGACAGAAACGAAGGAGGGGATGAGTAAACAACACTTCACATCTAACAATGAGTCATTTCCGTCCATGGCAACCGCACGGGTGACAGAGTAGACCGCTCCTTGGGGGGATGTTGGGCAGCCATCTGCGCACAAACACATCCCTGAGCCTTCCTCTGGAGGTGCTGCTGGGTGGGTTGGGATGGCCAATGTCCAGCGCAATAACCAGCTACAAGCCACTTGTGCCACATAGGAACCTGAGGGGCTGAAAGTTGAAACCTCCAGCAAGTTGGTCTTTCTGAGTCGTAGTTTCCTCGCCTCTCAAATGGGGGCAATAATGAACAGTACTGATCTCCCAGGACTACTGGGGGAACTAGCCACTCTGTCAAGTGCCTGCCCAGTGCCAGCCACTCAGTTGAGTGAGAATGGGCTTACTGTACCAGGACAGCAAGGCTTTCCAATGTGGCAGGACCGCAGGCTCCTTCAAAGCCAGCTGTCAAACAGCCGTTCAGCTTAGCAGTGGGTCACTCATTGAGCTGCTAAGTGCAAGGTCAGCAGTTCAAAAGTACCCACCAGGCCAGCTTTCTACTCCCAGAAAAAAGTGACAGTCTTGGAAGTTCAAAAGTACCCACCAGGCCAGCTCTCTACTCCCCAAAAGAGTGACAGTCTTGGAAAGGCACAGGGACGGTGCGACCCTACCACGGTGAGTCAGAAATTATTCCGCGGCAGAGGACCGGGTTTAGTGTATATGTGATCAGACTAACAGCAGCAACTCCACTTCAAACGATGGTCATGGAACTGGGAGTTAATGGAGCAGGAACCATCCAGCGAAGGAGGGTAGACCAACTCAAAGAACATAGCCAGTGCCACCAATTGCATCCACATGGAAAATGTTGACTCGGCATGAGTGTTGCTGTGGGTGCTATCAACAATGAAGTCAATACGCTTAAGGGAAAATAAAACAAAACAAGAAAATGAAGCCATTTCCTGGGACTGGGACTGAGGCTGGAGATCTCCTGACCTTATTTCAGACACATTACAAAGGAATCTTTGTGAGTGAGGATGAGGGGTCTGCTAATAATCCACAGGTTGAGAACTGCTGAACCAGAGGCATGGCATCCATTCACCATCAAAAAGGACATTTCAACACTGGGAGTATAGGGGTGGAGGCTAGCCTGTCAATCTGGAGATAGCTAATGAGGCCTCTGTGTGGGCATGGCTTTCTCCTGAGAATTCTGGGAAATCTCATGGTATTTCCTAATTGGAGGTGAGAGACTTGACTCAGTCTCTTGGAGACAGTCTACCCAACAAGACAGTACAGTCCTGGAGACTGGAAGAGCTGGAGGAGAAGCCCCATGGGCTTACCCTGATGGAAGTAGACTTCTGGGGCCGGAGAAGCCACATGGAGACTCTTGCCAATGCTGACATGCTTGGGAAGTCACAGAGAGACCCCTGCCAGCTCTGAGATGCTTCTACCACCAATGGATACCGCTGATGGACCCCAAGCCCTGGAAACGAGGAGGCTGGGGAGACCCCTGCCAGCACCGGGATGCTTCTCCTGTTGCTGGAAACACAATACTGCATCCACTGGCCTGTGATCATCCTGGTGTCATTGCATGTGCTTTGTGAGTGGGAGGGAGACTTTATAGACTGGGATTAGACATATGGGCTAATATCGGACTTATGACTTTGCAATGGACTGGGATGAGATGCTTGCTCAATGTTCTTTTCCTCTTGTGTATAAGCCTTTCCTTTATATCCATATGCGTGTTTATGAATTTGTTCCTCTGGTCTACTGGGACTAAAACAGTGATTACACAAAGGCATTTAACTATGTGGATCATTATTGGCTAGGGATAATAGGAAGTGGCAGAAAATTAAAACAGATTCCATGAGAGCCAAAGTAGCACCTTGAGTATATCCCATATGAATTTTGAGAATAACTCAAGAATATATTTCTTGAATATGAATTCAAGAAAAGAATGAGAATTCCAGAACCTGCACAGAGATCATGAGGCAGTTGTTCCAACAGAGCTAGGGAATGCTGCATGATATTCCAATCAAGAAAGGTAGGTGTCAGGGTTGTATCCTTTCATCGTACTTATTCAATCTATATGCTGAGCAAATACAGATGCTGGATTATATGCAAAAGAACTCAGTATCAGAATTGATGGGAAGCTTATTAACAACCTGCTATATGCAGAGAGCACAACCTTGCTTGCTGAAAGTGAGGAGAACTTGACGAACTCGTTGGTACAGATCGAGGATTGTAACCTCCAATGTGGATCACAACTCAATGTAAAGAAAGCAAAGATCTACACAATAAGTGGTGAGTGGACAAAAGAGTGTCCAGGAGTTTTTCTTGTTTGGATTCACAATCAATGCTCATGGAAGCAGCCGTCAAGAGATCAAAGGACGAATGGCACTGGGTAAATCTGAAGCACAGATCTCTTTAAAGTATTGAAAAGCAAGGGTCTCACTTTAAGCCATGATATTTTCAATTGCCTCATGCATATGTGAAGATGAATCTTGCATAAGGAAGACTGGAGAAGCATTAGGATTATGGTGCTGTGATGCTTACCTTCCCTACACGATCTCTGAAGATAAATGTGTGTATAAGCAAATAGGGTGAAGAAAGCTGATGGTGCCCGGCTATCAAAAGCTATAGTGTCTGGGATCTTAAAGACTTGAAGGTAAACAAGTGTCAATCTAACTCAGAAGCAACAAAGCCCACATGGAAGAAGCACACCAGCCTGTGTGACCACAAGATGTAGAAGAGATCGGTTATTAGGCATCAAAGAAGAAAAAATTCATATCATTGTGAATGAGAGGGAGTGCAGATTGGGAACTGTACATCCCCTTACAGAAGGGTCATGGAGAGGAGATGAGTCAGTCATGGTGCAGTGTAGCAACGATGAAACATACAACTTTCCTATAGCTCTTAAATGCTTCCTTTCCCATCCCCTTCCACCTCCGTCTCCCACTATTATGATACCAATTCTACCTTACAAATCCAACTAGACAAGAGGATGTGCACTGGTACAGATAGGAACTGGAAACACAGGGAATCTAGGACAGATAATCCCTTTAGGATCAATGGTGAGAGTGGAGATACTGGGAGTGGAAGAGAGGGTTGGGTAAAAAGGGGAAACTGAATATAAGAATCTACATATAATCTCTTCTCTGGGGGATAAACAGAAAAATGGGTAAAGGGAGACATCAGATAGTGTAAGATATGACAAAATAATACTAATTTATAAATTATCGAGTGTGTTAGTCTGGGTAGACTAGAGGAACAAATTTATAGACATGCATATGGATATAAGGAAAAGGTTTATGTATCAAAGAAATAGGATATTAAGAAAGCATCCCAATCCAGTCCAGTGCAAACTCATAAGTCCGATATTAACCCATATGCCTGATATCAGTCTATAAAGTCTCCTTCCAACTCACGAAGTCACAGGTCAGTGGGTGCAGAGTCCTGGCGCCAGCAGGGGTCCCCTCATGGTTTCTCGCTTCCAGAGCTCAGGGTCTATCAACAGCATCCAGTGGTGGCCGAAGCAACTCATCACTGGCAGGAGTCTCCATGTGGTCTCTCCACCTTCAGAGGTCTGGCTCCATCAGGGCCAACCCGTGTGGCTTCTCCATCTCCTCAGATACTGCCATCTTGTCTGGTCCATGATTCATCATCTCTGAGACTAACTCCCAACAACTGGGGAGATAGCTTCTCATCTTCGTGCGGGAAATATCGTGAGATTTCCCAGATGTATCAGGTGAAAGTCAAGCCCACACAGAGGCTTCATTGGCTACTCAATGGCTATCTCCAGATTAACAGGAGAGACTTCACCCCTACATCTCAATCATGAAATTAACATAAGCACATGACCGCCACATCAAGGGTGCATGAGAGAGAAGGACACGGCGAGGGAGGGGAGAAATGAGCTGATATCAAGGTCTCAAGTAGAAAGCAAATGTTTTGAGAATAATGAAGGCAAAAAATGTACAAATGTGCTTGACATACAATGGATAGATGTATGAAATGTGATGTATAAAGCCCCCAGTAAAACGATTTTTAAAAAACATTTATAATAGGGGAAAAAAGAATTATGGTACTAGTGAAGAATATGGAAGGTGTTGCAGACTGCCCAAAGAACAATCTTCTGTCTTGGAAGACATGGAGCCAGGAGGCTTCTTGGAGGTGAGAATGTCAAGACTTCATCTGAAGAACTTTGGTCATGTTATCAGGAGCGATTCGTCCGTGTAGAAGGGCACCACACTTGGCAAAGTAGGACAATAAACGAGAGGAAGAGTCTCGATGAGCTGGATTGACGTAGCAGCTGCGACAGTGGGTTCAACGGTAAGAACAATTATGCTAATGGCATGGGACCAGGCGGTTCTTCATTGTGTTATGCACAAGGCTGCTGTGAGTCAGAAATGACCCGACAGCAGCTAATAGCATCCCACAGAGAAGAAGGCACACTCACCAAAAGCAGTTTATAAAAATGGGGGGGGAGGGGTGGGGGAGAGCTGCAGATACCAAGGGCTCAAATAGAAAGACAATGTTTCGAAAAAGATGATGGCAACATAGGCACAAATGTGCTTGATACAATGTATACACGGATTGTTAGAAGACTTATAAGAGCTCCCAATAAAATGATTTATAAAAAAAAATAAGAATAGAATAAATTTATTTAAATGTAGAGCAGCACTACTCTGTAGTCAAACTCTGAAACATGGCAGAAGAGTCATTTTACTCTAAGAACTACTATAGAGAAATTAGGATGAAAACAAACAAACAAATAGCATTGTTAACTCTCATACGATTCAGTGAAAATGAGCCCAGCCCAAAGAAATGCACCTCATGTTATTTTATTCATATAAAGTTTAAGTATAGGCGAGACTATTAGATGAAGATAAATGCAATAAGCAGTGTGAGAGTGCTATATCAGGTTTTTCCTGGCTTCCCTGTAGTCACAAGTTGGGAGTCAGGAGTGCCTCCACACTCCATCCTTTCTGCCTCACAACATCTCTCCCTCCGACACCACTCAACATGCACACTGGGTTCAACAATTTGTTTCAATGGTCACACAGGACTCACAGACAGTGCTCACAATGAAGGGGGTTTCTTAGGGGAATGAGCAGGTTACCAAAAGTCGGAAACAGCAAAGATGCAATCACTGATTGGTTCACAGCACCACCTTTCCTTAGCTACGTCTCTCTCTGGTCCTTGTCCTCTCAGCCACGTGGCCGTGGGCTTCTGCTGTCCTGCACCATGAAAAACGTATAATCAGCGGGGTTTGTGGAAATGATGAGATGTGACTTCTAATCTAGTCACAGAAGACATTTCAGCTTCCCCCTAGTTCTCTCTTTTAAAGGCCAGCCACCGGTATCCTGAGGACACTTAGCAGAGGTACCAAGGGTGAGAAACTTAGGCCTCCTACCAGCAGCTGGCAGCAGCTTGCCAACCCTGTCAGTCACTCATGGTGGAAGCAGACCCTCCAGTCCAGTCAAGACTGCAGATGAACATGGCTTCCACGGAGACCTCACTGACACTCTCATCAGAGCCAAAACCACCCACCTAAACAGCTCCCAAACTCCTGACTCATAATAATCGTATGAGATAATATCTGTGCATTGCTGTTTAATGCTGCCAAGTTTGGGAGCAATTTGTTAAGTAATAATCGACTCAACTCTCCACTCCGTGCCGTTAAATGGAGGTTGACTCACAGCAGCAGGCTAGATCTGCTTGTGTGGGTGCAACTCTGTGCCGAAGCAGAAAGGGCATCTTTCCCCTGAGGCGTGGCTGGTAGCTTTGAACTGCTGACCTTGCAGTGAGCAGCCCAATTCATAACTACCGCACCACCAGGGCCCCTAGGGAAACACTTTTTTTTAAGCTCATTGGATTATAGTTCACAGTCAAGGTTGAAAACTTTCAGCATAGCATTTTGCCACTATCTTGATGTCACAGTCCTCGTGTAATTTTAGTGCTTTCCCGTGATGGCTTTTATTGCTTGATCGTGAGCTCACTCAGCACCAGGAAAATGCTCATGTGGCTATCTTCTGTGGCCAGAAGAGCACCTGCCACAGAGCGAGTAGTCTGTAACTATTTCTTGGATTGGTATAACCCTCCCAATAAATAAAGAGGATAGGACCATCACCAGCCAATCAAACAGTGGTGGTGTATCTTTTCAATTCAATACATATCCTAAAACCTTGCGTCAAAGACGGGACTGGCACTGGAGTTACAAAGAAGAGGAGGGTCAATTTGAGTTAATGACGGAAGACATGAGCGGGGTCAAAGGGAATACGCTGTGCCTGGTGAAGGGACCATAGTGAGGAAACATTGCCCAGAGTAAGTCGTGTTGGAGTCGTGTTCCAAAAAATAATTAAGCATTCACCAGGCGGGCCAGGAAAAAAAAAAAGACGTCTAGGGAAGATAGCGGATCCAGGTGCATTTGAAGAATGGTCTGACATGCCATGGAGAGAGTGCTGAAGGAGAGGGAGAGGGGTGCTGTAGTCAGGAGAGTGCATGTGTCCTGTCAATTAAATCACAAAACAATCAAACAGAAATGTCCTGTTGATCTCCTTCCAAAAGATAACCGCTGTTGAAAGCCGCACAGGACACAGTTCTACCTACACACACACACACACACACACACACACACACACACACACACACACAATGCCCCTGCAGCAGGAGCAACTGAAAAGCCACCGACCGTTTAGAGGGGGTAGTCTGATCCACTCTTTTAGAGAGACCGCTCTGGTGACAGTGTATAAGAGGTGTGAGATAAGATGAAACCGGAAATCATAAGACAATTGGAGGAAAGGCGAGGTATTGCCGTGATCCAGGTAGGGGGAGGCAGGGGCTGAAATAAAGTTCTCTTCCAGTTTCGTCTGTAGAATGACTGGAGAAGGATGATGAGGGATAGGATGTTTCTTCTTCAGCAGGTTGCGTGGTCTTCTGAAACACCTTCCTCCAAGCTGGGAAAGGCAGCAAAGAGGAAAAGGGGGGTGGGCAGTGGGGGCGGGGCATAGGTTCTGAGGAACTATGATGCCTATGCTAATACCACTTGGGAAATGAAACCGGCTCACAATTCCCTCAATGATCTTAGGTGAAAGTACACTGTCAGCTGAAAGGAATCATTTTAAACCACAGGTATGAAATCAATGCGTTCATGGGGCCAGGGTGGCCAAAGGTATCCTTCAGACAGCAGGTTGCAGCAATGCCGTGCATCTTCTGCAGCCCCAGCAAGGAGGCGTACGCTTGTGTCGCTTGATTTGCAACGGGCAAGCAGCAGAGGCAACCACACAAGCTTCTCTGTGAAGCACTGTGACTAGCCCATGCTTAAGAGTATTGAACAGATACCTGATATACCCAAAGTCCTCTCTGAGACTGAGAAATGCATGTGCACCAGTTCTCGCAGACTGTCTTGGAGGAAACCTGTAGGGGCATTTCACCTCTGCCTTCCCACCTGCCACCCCTCGAGAGAAAGACGGGGCATTCTACTCCTTTATAGAGTTAGAGTCAGAAACTCACAGGGACAGTCGTACCCAGCCTGATAGTGTCTCTGTACATCACAAGCAGTACAGACTGGTAGTGAGTGAGTTTGTTTGTTTGAGGTCTGAGCAAGACGGGGCCCAGCTAACCAAGTCTTTCTGCGGCTTCTGCTGCTGTCACCAACCTTCTGTTTCCAAGTTCTCGCATCTGCTCTTCACCCAGCATTGTGGACCCTTACCTGCATCTCTTACCTTTCAGGGCGTTCACCCGTCCACCCTCAGCTCCAGTCCCACCTGGGCTGATCTTAGATATGTTTCCAAGTTAGTTTAGGGCTACCATCTCCTGTTGGGAAACAGATGGCACCTACTTCTCCCAGGGAGGAAAAAGAAAGGACTCATACAAATTCAATCTGCTATGTGCCCCCAGGCCTCTGTGTGGAAGGAGAAGGCTGCAGAAGGAGCAGGGCAGAGGGAAAGCCAGATCAACCCACCAACAAGCACAGCTACATAATTTGGGTCTCAGTCAGTGGTCTTCCTCAACTTAAGGTGAGGGTTCCCAACCTGTGGGTCATGACCCAATTCATAACAGTAGCAAAGTACAGTTATGAAGTAGCCATGAACATAATTTTATGGTTGGGAGGTCACCACAACAGGAGGAACTATATTGAAGGGTCGCGGCGTTAGGAAGGTTGAGAACCACTGATTTCAGGGATCTCGTAGTAATCATGTGTCCTCTCTACCTTTCTGTTTCTTCATGCAAACAATGAGAGCAAAACCTCCCTGGCAAAAGGCCAGTCAGCCCAAGGGCCCAGCTCAGGTACCCACTAGGAAATCACCCAGCAAGTGCGGCCTCCTGTCTCTGGGTAGCTTTACTGCAGCCTATCATCTTACAGGTCCTTCTATCTGTGTGACGTGCCAGGGAACTGACTGGAGGAGGTCAAAGGAAATGCTTGAAACCACACAACTGGAAAGGCTGGAATAGGAGCCCAGGCCCATGGCATACCAGACCGGGTGCTCCCTCCACCTCCCATACCTCCATCTGCTGGCCCCACTTCTTCTTCTACCACTTCAATTCCTCTGCCTCTAACACACCCAGCCCTGCGCCACTACTGACAGCACAATTCTGTGGTTCTATTGATCCCCTCTCTCCTTTCCCCACCAATCTCCTTCAATACATTCTCTGTGCTTGCTGTCTTCTTTCACAGCCCCCTTGTTTCTTCACTGCTTGACTATCAGTCTATCTTCAACTCTTGAATAGGAAGCTCCTCAGTGAGCTGTTTTTAAACTGCTATGCCTCCATGGCAGGCAGACGTGAACTCTGAGCATTGCCACAACCTCTTAGCCTGCAGTTTCAGGGCTGGCCTTCCAAAGGGTCTGGCCTTTCCAAAGAAGATTGGCAGGACCTTCATCCAGCGAGTTTTGGGTTGAGTTAGAACCCCCACCCTTTCAGTTAGTAGCTGAGTGCTTAACCCTTAGCACCACTCAGAGATTACTGTTCTTTTATTTCTGACCACCCCTTCTAGTTTCCCTTCTGCCCATCCCCTCTGGCTTCTAGGTCCCATCTCTCTCTATCCTCCCCCTTCCCGAATCCAGATCTCCACCTCCACGACTCTCGGTTTTGGAGCAGCATGTCAAGCTGCACAAAACCAACTCTGCTCCCGATGCCTTGGGACAACTCAAACTCCACAGGATTCAAAGGACCGGGGTGCCCTGGTTTTCCAGGCACTAACACCTCCTGCATATATGTCCTCGCAGTCCTCCAGTGGAAAGCCCCCCTGCCACCCCTGTCGCCGTGCCTCATTTAACCAAGAAACTACCTTGTGTCAGCCTCCCTCGCTGGTTCTCAGATGGGTCTTAGCATATTCTTTCCTGAGCTGTTGCAGTGGTCTCCTGGCTGCTCTCCATACCTCCTCTCTCAAATCCCCTTGGCCCCTCTTCATGCTGCCTCTACTGTGCGCTTCCTGGAGATCCCTGATGAGCTCTCTGTTCTGCTCAGCATCCTGCAGGGCTTGCCTAGCCTTGGATCCCTGCTTTGCCAACCAAAGACCTCTCCTCTGAAGTTCCAGCCAGTTCTGGTGGGGACATGTTCTGGATGGACATCACTGCTCCCTGTGTCTTTACCCTGATCCTGTTTTCAGTCAGGAGGATGCTCCACATATCTCTATCATTTCCTACCTCACCGAGGCTTCTTGGCCTGCCACAGCACCATCTCTGTTATGGAGACTGTCTTTATTTCCCATGGGAAGATGCCTCCCTGCTCTCCAAACCACCTTAACATTCTCTCTGTGCCTGCATTCTATGTGAACAAATGTCATCTCCCTGGCGGACTCCAAGATGCTGTTAGTTAGTTCTGCTGGGAAAGGCCCTGGTATAATCCTTGGGTCTTCTTTCAGGTCGCTTTAAGCTGGCTGCCTCACAAAGGGAAGGACCTGTCAGGTGGCCACCTAAGTGCGTCCCTGACTGTCTTCTGGTTCAGGGAACACAATGCACGTTCAGCACAACAGTAGGGCAAGAGTTCGAGCTGTTCCCGAGTCCAGTGTCCATGGCCTGGCCCTATCCGTGTGGATTCCCTATCCCTGTCCCAATCTTGGTACGGGGTCCCTCCATCACACTCTTCACAGATTATTCTGGCTTAAATGTCATCTGATTCCAGCTGGGACCCTGGCAGATATGCCATGTTCATCCAGGGTCAACAATTGCCAATCAACCTGTGTCTTTTCAGAAGGACATAGTGAAATACTGAGAGATGGTAAGTTCTTATGCAGATTCCGAAGAGAGGCAGCCTTTGCCTGAATGGTGTTTGCAGGCATTGTGAGTGTGGTAAGGTCCAGGAGAGGATATGGTCTAGTAAGAAAGACAGCAGGGCACAGGATTCTGGAGTCAAATTGCCACTCACGCAGTCTTTGGCCAGTTCTTCAACTTCTCAGAGCCTGAAACATGGAAAAGATTGTGGTAGTTATTTCATGAGCGTGTGATAAGAATCATAATGCCATAACTTCAAAGCACATTTTGACACAGAGCAAACACGAGGTAAATGCTACTGTTAGGGAAACACAGGGTGTCTCAGAACCAGAGCAGGGAATTAGCTAGTCTAGCCAATGTTGACAGGGCTTCTGGGACTGGTTCCTTCTTGTTCCTATGGGCTGGCACTGAAGAGCCAGGTGCCTTGAAAATCACCAGATCTGACTTGCAAACTCCCTAAGAAGAAGGAAGTCAGTGAGTTCATCAAGCGCAAATTTCCTCATATAATTTACCGGAGCATCAAGGTTGGAAAAGGTGGCCCAGAATGAGTCGTGATGGATTATCCAAGAGAAGAAGGAGAACAAATGTCCTCAGGCAGACAGTAGGGAGGTGTGCACACACGGGGCAAAGGGGATGTCTCAGCGCTGTGCGTGATCAACGGCCAGAGCCCAACCACTCAACTGCTAGGGAAAAGGTTGAAGTTTTGAGCCTACCCCAAGACCCCTCAGAAGAAGGCCCCCTCGGCCTCTGAAGACAGTGTGGAGTCCAGTTTTCCTCGGGCCCCCAGGTCTCCGTGAGCTGGGGCTGAAGGTGAAGAGTGTTGAAGTTTGGGAGCTGTGAGCACTGCTTATTTGCTGAAGCTTTCTCAGTAGCCCCTCTGCAGAGCTGGGAAGGCCTGCCCTGCTTCATAGGTCCTAGGAGGGTGTTTCACTGGAGATGAGGACTTACCCAGCTACACCCCACAGGAAACGTTACATGAGGCCATAGGCTGTGGGTGTTTTTCAAGCCCTTGTCTCTATTTGTCTCCCAGAGAAGCATGGACCTTTCGCTAGCTTGTCCCCTCCACTACGCAGGCAGTTTCAGAGGCCTGACCAGCTTCCTGACATCTTGTGTGATGATGACCAGGTGCTCCGGCTGAGCTAAAGTGGGGTGAGGGAACACTTCTCTGGGAGCCCCAGAGACTTCGTCAAGGGGTTAGTAAGAGAGAAGGTCTTGGCAAGTCCGGCTAGAACAGGGGATATATACTGGAATTGGAAACACAGGGAATTTAGGATAGATGTTCCCTCATGACAAGTGATGGGAGTGGTGATACTGGCAGGGTGGAGGGATGATGGAGGAGAAAGGGGGAACCAATTTCAGGAATCCACATGTAACATCCTCTCTGGGGCATGGCCAACAGGGAAGTGAGTGAAGGGACATATTGGACAGTGCATGATATGAAAAAGCAATTTGTAAATTATTAAAGGTTCATGGATGGGGAGGGAGGAAGGGAAATATGGGGAGGTGGAACTGCGGGGCTCAAGTGAAGGGAGGATGTTTTGAAAGTGATGATGGCGACAAGTGTGCAAATGAGGTCTGTATACAATTGATGCATGAGGGCTGAGCCCCGGTGGCATAAATGGTTGAGTGTGGGACTGTGGCCCGCGGGCTTGGTGGTTCAAATGCAGTGGCGGGTCTCAGAAGCAGCGCTGGGTAGCTCCCATGACCAACAGAGAGCAGTGGTGTCCTCCCCCCCCAAAAAAAACAATTGATGTATGTATGGATCGTGAGAGGAGGTGTATGAGTATCCAATAAAATGATTCATTTAAAAAAGGGGGGGAAGGAAAAAGAAGAACTTTTTTTTACCACCCCCTCCCTGCTTTTTTTTTTTTAGGCATCACTGCCCTCAGGTGGTGGGAGTAGGAGGCCCAGCCCCACTGCTGGAATTGAACCTCCATCCCAGTGGGCCGCAGTCCCGCGCACAACCACTACGCCACCGGGGCTCAGCCCCTGCTTTTTTTTTTTTTTAAGAGGCACTTATAGCAAGGGCTCAAGTGGAAAATGTTTGGAAATGAATGTGGCAACATGTGTGCAAATGTGCTTGATACAGATGATGTATGGAATGTCATAATAGTTGTAAGAGCCCCCAATAAAATTATTTTAAAAAAGAGAGAAGACCTTGGAAGGAAACATACTTAAAGCTAAGCCGACTGTCCAGTCTAGTGTCCACCTTGAGTGGAAACCCAGGGGGAGAGAAACAGAAATAAACCTGGGGTGTCCAGCTCGAGGTGAGATTCAAAGATGAAGAGAAGAATGGGAGAAGGCAGGGCTTTACCAAAAGGTGGCCGAAAGCTGGGCAAGGTGGAGACCTGTCAGAGAAGGACAATGGAAAGGTTTTCTCTTAAAAGAAAGCTATGAGGTAAACAAGCGGCCATCTAGCTGAGAAGCAACAGAGCCCACATGGAAGAAGCACACCAGCCTGTGTGACCATGAGCTGTCGAAGGGATCAGGTATCAGGCATCAAAGAACTAAAAACTATATCATTATAAATGAGGAGGAGTATAAATTGGGGACCCAAAGCCCATCAGGAGGTGACCCTTACAGAAGGGTCATTGGGAGGAGATGAGCAGGTCAAGGTAGAGTGTAACAACAATGAAATATGCAACTTTCCTCTAGTTCTTAAATGCTTCGTCTCTCCCCCCCACCCCCACCCCACTCTCATGATTCCAATTCTACCTCACAAATCTGGCTAGGGGATGCACACTGTTACAGATAGAAACTGGAAACATGGGGAATCCAGGACAGATGATCCCTTCAGGACCAGTGGTGAGAGTGGCGATACCAGGAGGGTGGAGGAAAGGTGAAGTAGAAAGGGGGAATCAATTACAAGGATATACATATCACCTCTTCATTGGGTATGGACAACAGGGAAGGGGGTGAAGGGAGACATCGGACATGGCAAAATAATAATAATGTATACATTTTCAAGAGTTCATGATGAAGGGGTAGAGGGGAGGGAAGGGAAATATAAAGACCTGGTACAAAGGGCTTAAGTAGAACGAAAATGTTTTGAGAACGATGATGGCAACAAATGTACAAATGTGGTTTACACACAATAGATGTAGGTATTAATTGTGATAAAAGTTGTATGAGCCCCTAATAAAATGATTTTTTTAAAAAAATGAAGCTATGGAAAAGCACTGAGCGCACCCTGCTAAAGGGGGAACATGCACAAGGCAGGCCTGCCGGATTCCAGCTCTCACAGATTTCTCACCTGGAACCATTTGCCTAGGCTGAACTGATTCTGAACATGTCCCAGAATTCCTTTCCCTGCCATCAACCTTGTAGAGTGGGGTGAGGGCAACCAGGGCCCCCGATCATGGAGTGGTTACAAGGTGGACTGCTGACCACAAGGTTGGAGGGTGGAATCCACCAGCAACTCCGCAGAAGGAAGGTGAGGCTTCCACCCCTGCCATAACCAGCGAGAGGGGTCAACACACCATCCTGGTTTGCCAGGACTGCCCCAGATAGTCTGGGCATGCAACAGTGCTAGCTGACCCTGCACAGAGATTCCTCTGTGGGCCGAAGGGAAGCCATGGCCACTCTGTAACTCACCCCCATGGATCTATGGGTTCCCTTTGTGAACACGCCGGGCAGCGGTAGAACCTGCCGTCACTCCTTGCCCTCCCCAGCTCCCGGGCCAGGGTTTTGCAGGACACTCCCACCATCCAGGAGCAGAGTGGACATGGAGCAACCCCTGTGTCCCTTCCTCTTCATGGAGCCCCAGGCCGTACTGGAGTAGCCAGCTGGCCCTGATCCTCCAGCCTCCCTTCCCAACTGGGCTTGCTCTGTGGGCTTCTAGCCTTGCCCGGGTCAGGAACAACCGACTGCCTTGGCCGAGACGCACAGTACCAGGAGACAGGCCACCAAGATTTCAAAACCAGCAGGACCACCCTGAGTGGGCATGTTTCTGGGGCGCTTCTAAAATAAGACTAGGAAGCCAGCCTGCTGATCTGCTCCTGAAAACCAGCCCATGAAGCCCTCAGGATCTCGACAGACGATCGCACGACTAGCTTGCGTGCAGTCAGGGGGGAGCCATCAATGATGATGGGCCTGGTGCTTGGTGAAGCAGAGGGCCAGTCAGGGGCGGAGACCTTGATGAGAGGGACCCACACAGTGGCCAGAGCAATGATGGGAACCGTGCCAGTGATCATGAGGATGAGGCAAGCCCTGGCCACACTGTTGCCTGTTGAACATAAGGTCCTGCTGGTGGGCCCATTTCCTAATAGCAACACATCTGATCCAGGAGCCTCCTTCTGGTTCTCTGGCTGAACCTGATGGACCCTGGCTTCTTGTCAGTTTAAAAAACTGGTTCTTATCTGTACGAGACATGTTTTCTGGATCATGGAAATGGCTTTGGACTGATCCTTCGCTCGAAGAGGAAGGCGTTAGATGCCCTGAGACTTCTCAGGGAAGCAAATGAAAAGAGCGTCTCTGTGCAAAGGCCTAACTCAGGGAACATGTGGGAGATGATGCACCCACGCGGTCCCCCCCATCACTGGCCCTCCCTCTCTCCCACTGAAGCCTGAGGTAAATAGGCAGTAGATCGTCTGAAGTCAAGGAGGCCTGGTGGTGGAGTGGGTTATGTGTCAACCTACCAACCCCAGGGTCAGCAGTCTGAGCCCACCAGCTGCTCCATGGGAGAGAGTTGAAGATCTATATTCTCAGAAACTCACAGGGGAGCAGTCAAGCCTTGTTCTTTGACTGGAAGTCAAAGTCAAGTTGACAGCAGTGAGCTTCATTGGGAGGCTACGTTGTTGCTTGATTTTTTTTTTTTTGATACCACTATTTAGCCAGTTTGGTGGCTATGGTTGTGGTGATGGTTACACATCAGGATGGCCATTGCAAGATCAGCAGTTCAAAACCACCAGTCTTTTCATGGGAGAGAGGTGAAGTTTTCTCCTCCCCTACAGAGTGACAGTCTTGGAAACACACAGGGGCCGTGCTACCCTGTTCTACAGCTGAGTTGCTATCTACTTGATGGCGATGGTTTAGCCCGTTCGTCAGTCAGCAAGTTTAACTGAACAGACGGAATGAGGCACTGCATTGAGTGCCGTGGACACAAGGTTGGACAGAACACACCTGGAGGAGTAATGGTTCCCACCACATAGCAAAAGGGTCCAGAAGTTCAACTCGGTCTTTCAGGACTTTGTATATCCACTCCGCCCTTAGCCTCTCTGCCTCTGACCATCACAGCCATGTCCAAAGTCTTCTCAGCAGACTTGGCCCATCTGAATTCCTCCCCGATGGGCCTTCAAGTTGCCCTTTGTTAAACTGGATAAAGAAACAGTCCATCCCCTCTCCCCCCCAACTCCGTGCAGCCCATCCCTGAAGTTCTCTGGTGTCCTCCTTTGAAAAAGAATGTCTCCATGTGTTTCTATGACTCAGAGGGAATTCTAATTAAGGGATTCTCTCCTACCTCCTGTCCTCAGCTTTCACCAGGCTCTCTGAAAGGGGGAGGGGTGAGACAGAGGCTATTTAAAACACTTCCTTCTGTGAGTGTAGGCTGAAGGGGGCAGGAAGGTTTGAAGTCATTGATGGAGATGGAGAAAACACAGGATACTCATCATTATGCAAATGTGAACTTCAGGTAATATATACTTCAGTGCCCTTGTTTTAAAATCCTGTTGCTGAAGAATGCCTCATTTTGGCTTTCTGTCAATGAAAGCAATCATCTTAAGTGGGGTGTCACCCCCAAACCTAACTAACTCCCTGCTATTGAGTTGGCTCTGACCCATGAGGCCTTACAGCACAGAGCAAAATCGCCAGGGGTCTTGAAGATTCTGCCTCGTCTTTCTCCCATGGAGCAGTTGGAGGGTCTGAACCACTGTCCTCTCTGTTAGCAGACTAACAGCCCACTGCACCACCAGAGAGACATACATTATATGCAACTAAGATCTTAAGATCATAAAATTGCTTTAGATTCATGTCCCATGTGGCGTGTTCTGGGGAGTGGGCAGTCAGGGGAAACCCTTAAAATATGACTTAAGCACACAAGGCCGAAGGGCCGCTCCAGGTTTGCAGCAGCCAGCTCAGGGCCTCTTTCTGAAAGCCAAGGTCAAATGACGTTGTAACCTCTCTGCATTACACATACTCAGCATCAGATGGCATCTTTTTATATTTCATCGGGGAGGGTGCTTCCAATTGGGGTTCAGTCTCACAGTTATCCAAAGAACTTCTCAAACCTTCCGACTTGAAGGCCCCCTTCTAGAGGCGGCTGTGGAATGGGCCTGGAAGGGGAGTTGAGACGCTGTCTCTTTGCGAGATTGTCCTGGTGGCTCTGCCAATCAAGCCCATGTGGGAACTGCTGCTTTGGCCTGAAAGACTCCCAGTCCAGAGTGTCAGCCCTGGACCAGCACCTCAACATCAGCTGGGAGCACCCCAGAAATATTGAATCTACATTTTCATAAGGTTCCCCGTTGGCTTTAATAAGGCTCAGTGAAGTTGGAGGGCTCGTTGAGAACTTTCTGGGGCAAGTGAACTGTGCAAGGGGCGGAGAAGGTAGAGAGCAAATCTCTGTCCTTGTTGCTGAGGAGATGGCAAAAAGGTTGGGGGATGCGGAATCTGGAGGAAAACCTCTTGCCCTCCTCGTCTCACCCCCAGATAAGCCTCCAAGCGGGGGTATTGGTGTGCCAGTGAGTAATCCCTTATCAAGGACAGCCCTGACAGGTCAGGGAAGGATGCTCTCAGGTAGTCATCACCTGTGCATACCCAGCACTTTGATACTACCTTTTGGAGTTTTTACTCAACCAAGGTAACTGGCAATATTGGGCCTGGATTCCAATCTTTTCCCTAATCAGCCAGCAGGCCAGGGAAAGCCCCTGGGGCCTCTGGTACTGCTTCTATAAAACAGTTTCAACTGTATTAGCAGGTCTCTGCCCCCATGGTAGGGGGTTGATGATAAATATTTATAACAAGCTCTCTCCTATTTTAAACGGAAAATCATAGATACAATGACCTCCAGGCCTCATTTTAAAAGATCACTCTGATGCCTGAACTGTCATTTAGATAGAAATTTCAAGGGGGAAACCCCAAACTCACTGCCACTGGGGCAGTGCTAGCTCCTGGTGACCCCACAGGACAGAGGAAGGCTGCCCCTGGGGGTTTCAGAGACTGTCCCTCTTTGCGGGAGTGGAAAGTCTCCCTTTTTCTCCTGAAGAGCAGTTGACCTCTTGGTTAGTAGCCCAGAGTGTAACCCCTATGCCACCCCAGCTCCAAGCAGTTCTCAACCTGCGAACTGTGACCTCTCTGGGAGTTGAACGACCCTTTCACGGGGGTTGCCGGATTCATAGCAGTAGCAAAATTACAGCTTTTGTGTAGCCACGAAAATAATCTGCTGGTTGGGGGTCACCACCACATGAAGATCTGTATGCAAGGGTCGGGAAGGTTGAGAACCACTGGTTAAAAGGAAGATCGGTTATCATCACATAATATGTGCTTTCCTATGTCGGTGCTCTGGCAGTACTATATGGCAAGACAGAAGGAAGTGGCTCGCTGCCTTTCTGAAAATGACCACACTTCTATGAATAAGAGTCAAAAGATTGCGAGCCACTTCATAGAAGGGCAGAACGTGAAAAGCAGCGGGGTGGACAGAGAAAATCTAGCGCAGAGACATTAGTATCAGAGCAGATGTGTTTCTACAAGGACGCTTCAAAATGTGAGCAGAAACAAGGAATGATAGGACTCTTTCCAGGAACTTATTGAAGTCCCTTCGTATATATCTGGAGAAAATGGAGAGCTATATAATGTACTGCAAGTAGAGATATTTAATGGAAGTAGGAATATGATGCCAAGGTGCACTGTGGCAGTCATGTGCTTATGTTAATTTTATGGTTGAAATGTAGGGGTGGAGTCTAGCCTGTTAATCTGGAGATAGCCATTGCGCAGCCAATGAGGCCTCTATGTGGGCATGGCTTTCTCCTGAGACGTCTGGGAAATCCCACGATATTTCTCTCATGAAGATGAGAAGCTATCTCCCCGGTTGTTGGGAGTTAGTCTCAGAGGCGATGAGTCACAGAAAAGACAAGATGGCAGCATCCGAGAAGCTGGAGGAGCCGGCGGAGAGGCCACACGGCTTTGCCCTGATGGAACCAGACCTCTGAAGCTGGGGCGGCTACATGGAGACCTCTGCCAGCGATGGGCTGCTTCTGCTGTTGATGGACCCTGAGCCTTGGAAGCGAGGAGCCATGTGGGGACCCCCTACAAGCGCCGGGGTTCTGCACCCACTGACCTGTGACTTCATGAGTCGGAAAGAGAATTTATAGACTGATTTCGGGCATATGGGTTAATATCGGACTTATGACTTTGAGCTGGACTGGGCTCAATGTCCTGTTCCTCTTGTATATAAACCTTTTCCTTATATCTATATGCGTGTCTATGAAATTTGTTCCTCTAGTCTACCCAGACTAACACACACACACACTCTAGGTTGCCAAAATGTTCGGGGGAGAGGACATCTGGTATTCTTGGAAGCCAGCTGGGCCTTATGAATAAGAGAGTTCTCGGGACGATGAGGGGTATTATGATGTGGGGCATGGGAAAAATGAAATGGAGCAAGCGCATCTCTGCCCTCGAACTTCCCTTGTGGGTTACAGAACACCTTCGCTCTCTGAACGTCTGGCAGGAGACCGAAAAGCTTTAGGAGACCCAGGTGAGTCACTTCCTGAGTGGAGCTATCTCCAACGTAGTAGGACATCCAGGACCCCACCCAAAACACCCTCCAATCTCCATCACTTACCCCCATTTCCTTCGTGGAGTTTTCAGCACACCCACACGGACAAAGGTTCCATGAGATAAGCCCTAGGTTCTGCCCAGGCAAGCATGCGCAATGCTGGGCTGCTGAGCTTGCAGGCCCTCCCAGAGACAGTCTAAGCAAAAGTCATATGAAAGCTCTGAGTCACGATTGCTGGATGCTAAAGGTATCCCCAGGACTTGGCCAGAACATGCTGTGCCACAAAAGGAAATATATATATATACATGAAGTCTTATGCTTCATATCATGACGCACCAAGCTACCGAGGCCTACTTTTGAAAGCCAAAAAAAAAAAAAAAAACCGTTCTGGAAGAGGAGCTTGCAGGGGGCCTGGGGACGGCCCCAGGTTGAGGGGTACAGTGCTGCTGGAGCGTTAGGGGAGTGAGACAAGACTCCGCTTGCAGGCTACAAGCTAGCCTCGCTTGCCGTGGGAGTGTGGGCCCCACGGGTAGGCTTTCTGCTTGGCAAAAGCGTAATCTTCTGCCAGATTTAGAGATGGCTGAGGATGGACCTGCGCTTCCAGGGCTGGGAACGCGATGGCAGCCCCACTGCCATGGCATCGATTCTGAGTCAGGGTGACGCTAGAAAGGGGTTTCCTCTTTACAAGAGGAAACAGCCTCCTCGTTCTCCCACTGAGCAATGGATGGGTTTGAACCTCTGCATTCTCTCTCTCTCTCTGTCAGCAGCCCAACGCCTAACCCACCGCGCCACCGGGGCTGTCTGTTAGCAGCCAGAAGCGGTGGTCCCTTTGTGGCTGATGGGTCCATTTTCAAACTCTCTGCAGGAGGGTGCCAAATTGTAGCCTGGAACTTGGGGGGGAATTGTTCTTTTCTTTCCTTTTAACCAAACTACAGTTGTTTATAAAAATCCTTAGCTCATTGGCTTTCCTCATTGCTCTTGAAAGTTACCACACTTACATTTTTAAAGCTCAAGTTCAAGACCTCATTTGCCTTAAAGCAGTTCTCATGGTTGGGTAGACAGTGTAAATACGGCATTGGATGGGTCACTCTAAGCCTCCCCGCCGTGCCAAATACAAATCGGGTGCGGGCAATAAGGCTTTCTATCCAGCATCAAAATCAAACCCACCGCTGTTGAGTCCGGGCCGCGGCACTCTAGGTCAGAAAGGAAATGCCCCCTTTGGGGCTTCCAGAGGGCAACTCTTTACGGGAGCAGAAAACCCCGTCTTGCACCCGCCGCTGTGTGCCTGGTGGCAGGGAGAACACACTAACACAACGGAGTGAGTCGCTTTGCTTTTAATATGACTGTCTGTTCGCAGTTCTGAGTCCATTCCCTGGGGAAAAAAAAGTCCACCCCAAATATACATATGCGTATATACTTGTTCAAGGTTGTCAATCATTTCTGGAGGTACATTGCTGTTTTACGCACATACGGTTTATACCCACACACTCACGTGTCTGATTGTATATAGAAACACATCTGGTTGAATATAAGCATACGTATTTGGCATTTGACCTTATAGCTGTCTATAGTAGATATATATGGAAAGCTAAACCAACCGCCATCTAGCAGACTCTGACTCAGAGCGGCCTTCTGGGACAGGATAGAAACGGCCTTGTGGGTTTCTGAAGCTATAACACTTTATAGGAGTAAAGTGTTCCCCCACTCCCCGCCGCCCCCAGGAGCTGCTTGGTGGTTCCAAACTGCTGACCTTGTGGTTAGCAGCCCGACTTGTAACCCACTATGCCAACAGGGCTCCCCTGTAGGGAAAGAAAGAGAGAACTCACCCTGGAGGCACCCTCATGAAGCCCTCAGCTGCTCACTGAAAGGTCAGGAGTTCGAAGCCACCAACAGCTCCACAAGCGAGGCGGTCTGGTGATGCTCCAGTAAAGACTTCAGCCCAGAAAACCCTGGGGTGCTGCCCCATGCTCCTACCATTCCTGTGCGGCCACTGGGGGTCAGAGGGCACTAAACTGCACACAAACACACACACATATGTGGAATATTCATGAAGCGTGAGTCTAGCGTCTATCGACAGATAGTTCCCCACTGCCATTCTGACTCACAGTGGCCCTAGGTAGGATTTGTGACTCTGTAAACAGCTCACAGGCGACACAGCCTCATCTTTCTCCCGCAGAGCAGCTGGTGGCGGGAATTGTCTGCCGCCCTGGACGACAAGAAGAACAAACAGAATGCTCCTTTGTTTGGATAGAGGCTGATGCGTGGTCTTTTGTGTTCTTCGGACAGGGCATCAGGAGAAAACGGTGCCCGGAGAAGACTGTGCTTGGCCAAGTTGAGCACTAGTGAGAAAGAAGCTGCTTGACCAGATGGATGGGCACCATAGCTGGGTCAATGGGCTCAAGCAGAACAACCATGAGACTGGCCCAGGACCTGGCAGTGTCTGGATTGACTGTCCATAGAGTCGGAGTTGATGGTATATGACAATATCAATACCAACAGCCACACGCATGCATACGCACCCATGCAAGCACGCTGTCATGGACCCAGGGGAACCAGGTAGGGAACAATAAATAGAACAAGGGTCTCCAAGACTATCAATCTTTATGGGGATAGTCAACTTCATTGTCTACCTTCACAATGGGTTAGCGGTTCGGTGCTTAACCCCATGGTACCGCCAAGCTGCAAGTGACTGATCGTCTCAGCAAGCAGGAAGGAGAGGGGAGAGAGAGTAACTGTGCTTTCTGGGCAATTGCTCTATAAACTTAAAATCCTTTTTAGTATATTTAAAAAAAAAAAGAAAGGAGGAAAAATCTTGATGAACGTCTGCTCTCAATCCCCAGTGCTTTCCCACGTCCCTCAGAATAAGACCCATGTCCTCCCTATCTGGAGTTCCACTCCAATCCCAGGACCTGCTGGCTCTGTCTAAGGGGCTCACGTATGTAAACTGACCCACTGCTTGGAGACCTCTTTTTCCTTCCACTCCAACCCCAGGACCTGCCGGCTCTGTCTCAGGGGCTCATATATGTAAGCTGACCCCACTGCTTGGAGACCTCTTTTTCCAGAGACTGAGTGCGGCCATGGCATATTGCTGCGTTTCATTCAGGGTTTTGCCCAAACAACACCTCATTCCACTCCCCCCTCTTCAAAAGCACACTGCTGCCACCTCAAAGCGTGCCTTGTCTTTAGCCATCCCTCTCCCCAGGACCTGACAGTGTGTTGCGGGTGTTGAGTGCCGCTGAGTGGGTCCAGCTGAGTGGCCCCGAGTGACAGTCCAACTGCCCCGGGGGCTGGTCCTGGCCGTTGTCTTGACGGAAGCAGAGCTGACGTTTTGGTTAGCAGCTGTGCACTGCGTGGTGGGGCCCCCGTGGCTCCGCAGCACCAGAGAACCGACGGATCTCGCATGCTCTACCTGAGTTCCACTACTCAAATGTAAACCCCACGAGAGCACGATTGAGTTCTTCTTTACTCCTTGCTACACTCGGATGTAGCCCCAGTGCCTAGGAGCGTGCCAGCCCAAAGTAGATGCTCAGTAAATCGCTTCGGCATGAGCAGTCCCGCCCAAGGATATGAGGCGGCATCAGAAAGGGAATGGAAGACGGGGGTTACAAGATCATGGAATTCTACCACCAACCTATGACGCTTTTGAGCAGATTGGTCAAATTGCTGGGAGTAACTGGAAGGTGGGATGTCCCCGCCCCCTAAATCTAGAGGGGCTGCCAGGTAGGACTCATGGAAAGAGTAAGTCAACAGCCCAGTAAGTGCCAGGTGAGGGAGAAGTGCAAGCAACAGCACAGCTAGCAGGGGCCTGGCAGTCACACCATAGGAAAGTTCCCTCCGGGTGCCGTGGGCCCTGCAGAAGCTGCCTGAGAACAGTGTGGGGAACGACAGACATTGGGCGTTGCAGGGACCCAGCCTGGGGCAGCCTACTCAGGTCTGAGCTTTACACACTGTAAGAGGGCAAATCCTTAAGTACTGCCACCAGGATGTAAAGACATGCAAAACAACTTCTGTGAGAAACCCTAGAAGGCTTTGAGATGTTTAACCGGCAGAAGGTGGGCAGGACAGCCAGGCTTTTGATTGGCTGCAGCACGGGGCAAGAATCTCACAGGCACAAGTCCTTGGTGGCATCATTGTGAAGACCAGTGTTGTGAAAGATAACGTGGCACAGCTTGAGACTGTTGTCACCACACAAAGGGCCCTTCATGCGTCTGCCAGAAAACTGAGAAGGTCCGTTTAAAAACAAAGACTCAATGGCTTTTGCTGAAATCACCAATTAGGTGTTCCTTACTTGAGCCAAAAACAGCTTGTAAAATACTGAGCGTTGAAGTTTCATGCCCAAAGTTTGTAAATTGCTATCCCTTGGCGAACGTCCTAATTTAAGGGGACACATATGGTCAGAAGCAAGACTAAATACAAACTGTGGTGACCCATGATAGCAGCAGCAACAAATGAACGAGTGACCAGAAACAGGATGAACCACATGACAGCTTGGGTGGCTCTTCTGCTGGGTTTGTGCAGAACGGAAAACCCTTGCGGTCTGTCTGCATAGCATTCTGTGATTGCTTTTTGGCTGGATTCAAATCCACATATCATATATTCAAACATTAAACACTTCATACTCGTGTTTCCCAAACTAGGGCAAGATGAGACAAGTAGACTGTTGTCATTATTAGGCGCCATCGAATCCATTCTGACCCCGAGCAGCCCTATCTGTGTACAGCAGAACGGAACAGTTGTCCGTGTGCCCGAGTCACTGTGTCAGTCCGTTTCATCAAGGGCCTTCCTCTTCCACGTCGCTCCCGCGCCCGCCCCCACTTTGCCGAGCAGGAAGTCCTCCTCGAGTCACTCTTCTGATAACATCCCCAAGGTATGTGTGACAAAGTCTCACCGACCTTGGCTTGAAGGAGCCTTCTGGTCATACCTCTTCCAAGACAGATCTTGTTGTTCTTTTGACTGTCCAGAGTTTTTTGAGGATTCTTCACTAGCGCCACAGTTCAAATGCATAGGTCCATTGAAATCAAACCAGCTAAGGCGTTCTCATACCACCGTGGGTGGACTGTGGGGCTACCAGCCATAAGGTTGGCTGTTTAATCTACCAGTTGTTCTTCAGGTGGAAGATCAGGCTGTCTGTTCCCATAAAGATGGGCAGTTGAGGCTGAGCCCTGATGGTGTAAGTGGTTGAGTGTGGGACTGTGGCCTGCGGACTTGGCGGTTCAAATCCAGCGGCGGCTCTCAGGAGCAGCACTGGGTAGCGCCCATGACCACCAGAGGCAGTGATGCCCCCCCCCCAAAAAAAAAAGACAGCCAGTCACAGAAACCCCCAGCAGCAGTTCTACTCTATCCTGTGGGGTTACTGGGCAGAGTTCACTAGATGACACACTTTGGGGCCGTCTCTTTCATGTTTGATACACCTGAGATTTCATTCATCTATGCAAGAAAAACACCCAGACCTGATGAAACAGCCTCTGGCAGGCCTGTACACCTTAATATTATATTCCCACTATAGGCCTCTATTGGAAGTGATCACACATCCTATTTTCTCTGGCACAGTCCTGATCTACGTTGGTGGCCCCGGTGTGATTCTTCACAGCACCTCCTTGCACTTTCAAAAGTGTCTACATCGGGATTATATTATAAAGCCACCTGTCTGTGTCCTTAGAGCACCTTCCACCCTAACATAGTCCCCTTACTTTCAACACTTTGAAGAGGTCTGGTGCAGCCACTGTAGGAGTGGATACATTCCAGGTTCATGGCTCAGATGTCAGACTGCAGGTTTCTCCTGACTCGAGTAGCTAAGGAGTCCTATGAACCCACGGTCAGTAGGTGGACGACAGGCTTCTGACTTTAGGAACCAAGGGATACAAGCAGCAGGTATAGGGGCAGGCTGGTGGTGACTCCCAGGATCACAATATGGCAGGCGATTGACTCGCATCTAAAGAACTGGGGTTTGGATAACAAGCCCAATGCAGGATACACACCCAGCAAACAACAAACCCCACCCCCACCCCAATCCCCAGCACCCACTGCTATTGGAAGCAGGCCACATCCCCGAAGAAATTCACTTTCAACCGATTGGCTGCTCAGAGCAGATTTCATTATGAAGGCGATGCCCTCCTCCCCAAAAAGAAACCTACAGAAAAGAATTGTGGTTTTGGTCACAGACAAACCCAGCCGAAGAGACACCATACACGCTGTCATTTGGCCCAGGTGTTTTTGACCTTGAGATTCTTTTTATGCTGTGGCTATCATGGTACTTCATTGTTTATGATTTG